>JAAOIU010070339.1:0-15902 GCA_018107765.1 Hypogeococcus pungens | reverse complement strand
TGCTGAAACCAACGTGGTTAAAGAAATTACGTGAGTTTTTAAAAATATTTTTCAGTAAGTAGATCATACCTAGCCATAACAGATTCAATTTTCCAAACAAAGAATTACAAAAATATATATTTTTTAAATCAAAATTAGTACCTAGATGGCTAATTTTTCGTCCACCTGTACTACTTTTAGTACAGAGCTATGCTTATGTGAGGACCTTATTCAACTCTTGTAAAATTTGAATTTGTCCTTTTAAGAAAAAAAAAAATAACTGAATCAACCCTTGACATTTGACCGATTGTTTATCAACATTACATTCATACACAGTTACTTTACTCACTTCTTTAAATGCCGAAAAAAATAAAATCGAGTAATTAACCGCGCTACCAATTGTACTAATTAAGGGCACAAAGACCATTCTAGCAGAAATCAAAACTGAAGCTCGGATTGTTAAGGAAAGAGATTTGTTCCCAGTAGGTGGTATAAACGCACAAATTACCAACCAAATTGTAGGTACTCATTTAGTAGCTGTCAATTTCAACATAGTAGGTATATCTGTCAAGTGTCAAGTCGTCAGCGTCGTCGAGTTTATGTATGTTCGTACGAGTTGGAAAGCCCCTCAAATCAGTTTATTGACCTTGATCTTTTTTTTTTCAGTTTTTAATCAATTACCGATTTTATGAAAAAGCTGAATACGTTAAAACTTCTTGCCAAATCTGACATGAACCCTTTTAACTTCGTTTTTCACGTTGTTATGATATATTCAACCACCTTAGGCAAACGTTTCAATTCGTCTTTAATTTCTAAAAAAATATCAATAATATGTACATGGGCTGTAGACAATGAATGCGTAAACGCAGTCATATTCATTAACAAAAAGATAAAAGCGAGAACATGGATGTCCGATTGACGAGATGAGAACAGGAAACTCATACGTAATCAGTAAAGATAAAAAATCTACTTCCTAAATGTTGGTCCATTAACTATACAAAGTAACCAAGTTTACAGGAATTTTCATTTCCTTCACTTAATTTGTCACAAAATAATTTTATATTCTGTTTGATCAACCGAGCAACACTATAATTTTAGGGATCAAGTAGTTTAGATTTTACGATCTTGTGTGCATTGGGCTGGGGTCGATGGAGTCAGTACGTCCAGTGAATTATGCGTTTCTAACTTTTTTATTCAGGCATGAAGACATTCGTGATGCCATTCTTTCTTTGGTCCATATGTTCCGGGACAATACAGATAAATTAGAACGACATGAATCTCGTGAACGTCAGCTTGGCGAACAATTAAAGAAGGCATTTATCAATGTTGAAAAAAAGCAAAACACCGAAGAGTCGAACCTGAACTCTGTTATAGACTTATTGAATAATATCAGTACAAGACTTGCGACGTTGGAAAATCTCACTTCTAAAGTACGTCGATGTTGGTTTCAATGAGTAATAAATAAAATTTTGATTTGACATTTTTTACACATTTGTTTACGCATACTTAAAGGTTGATAGTGAGCCTCCCGTTGCTATTCCAAATAAAGTGCAAGAAATGCTCGAGATGAAGTTTGCGCATTTGGAACTCGCAGTAGAGAACAACAGAATCGCTGTGCAGACCACCAATGACAATATAAACCGAATTCTTAATCAATTGGTCTCCGGCAGTGCAGCGTCTGATGATAAATCTGCTCAACACGTGACCGCAATCAACTCGCAATTTACCAACTTGCAGTATAAATTACAGGAACAGATTAACCTGCTTCAGGAAACCGTAGTACAAAAAACCCAGGAATTATCGAATAAAGTTTCGGAGAATTTGAGACAATCTGTGAATGTGGACGGTTCCTCTCATTTACCTGCTGATGTTTTACAGACCATTAAAAACGATTTGATTAATTTCAACGAAAAAGAAATCAGTAAATTCGCGGAAGAAATAGGTAACTTTTTTCAAGTTGAAAATTTATATTATTGTTAATCAATCAAATGAATGAGTAGATAGGTACGCATCCATATAGGTACTTGAAAATTTATTATTTTTGTTCCAGGGAAATCCTTGCAAGGGCTTGGCCAAGAACAAGACAGCATCATAGCGACCTTGACAAACACCGTCAGTGCTGTAGACTCGTTAAACGTCAATGTAAAAAAAAATTACGAAAACATCCTCAGAGAAATGAAAAGCTTATCGAAAATGGAACAAGTCTTAACACAAACCGCCGATAACGTACTAGATATAAAACGTAGAGTAGAATATGGATCTCACGAAGTCATCCTCGAAGTATCGCAACTTATGAACGAACAAAGTAAAGAATTTAATGAAACTATAAACAACCGTTTCGATGGAATTTCGTACGACATACAGAATAGCCAAAATGGAGCTTTGGCCAATCTAACCTCCAAAATAGAAACAGAAATTAGTCAAGTTTGGAGACAAATTGGTACCATGTATCAAATTCTTACCAATTCGGCAGATACTTTAGATAAATTACAATTGCATTCCGAAATGTACGTAAATGGTAGTTTGAAAACCTTAGATCATATGGAAGGTAAAGTAGGTCTGATTACTAGTAGAATGAGCGAAGTCGACGATAATTTGAATTACTTACTCGGTCGCTTGTCGTTGGTAACACGAGAATTTAGTCAAATTAGAACTGGATTGGGAGACGCGTTGGATAAAATCAAGGGTACTTTTCAAACCGTACAAAGTAAAGTGAAAGAGGTTGGTCCTGGACCTAATCCCATTGAAGAAGATATCGTATCATCGAACGATAGAGAGTTACTTAAATCGCAGTATACAGTTAGTTAGGCGTTCACAGTAAATTCGCGATATTATTATTTTACAAATTTATATGTACGTTGTCACTTTGTAAAAAAAAAATTTTTACAATTCGTTTGAAATTACGTCAAGTTCATTATCACTTGTATTTACCTATTATATTGAATAATGAATATTGTTTACTTGATAGACACCTACCTACCTGTTTTAAATAAGAATACCGAGACAATCATGTAAATAAAAATCAAAATGAGCTGGCAAATAAATTCTTCTCACCCTTCAACGATACAACGATTTCATAAGTAGAATCAAATTTTACATTTTAAAAAATCAAAACCATAAATTTGATCCCTTTTGCTTTATTCAATTAAATAAATAACAGTATGTACATAAAAATCAAAATAAGTGTAATCATCAGAGTCGAATTGCATAAACAAATATACATTATACAATTTACTTCTTTACAAAATAAGTACACGTATAAGTCACGATGCGAATTGAAATAATTAATATGAAAAAAAAAATACATATAGGAATAGCACGAAATAACAATATATAATTATTGTTTAAATCATAAAAGAATGGAACACAGTTCCGAACAATTTTCATCGTTAAAATACGATTACACCATACAACTTGATGGAAAATTATCACAACTAAGAGGAAAAAAAAAGTTTCAAACATTAAATAAAATTTTTCAACACTACCATGTATTGAGCTTATTGGCATACGTATCGGTCGAAGTAATCTCCCAGTTATTCAAAAGCTATTTTTACTTCGACAAACAAAAACTTATTGATACATGAATATAAACCATATGTTGGTAACGAAAAAAGAAGAATCTTATACTGGAAATCGCTGCGGCTTAGTAAACAATTACATTAGAAACGAGTTACATTCCTTTAGCTTTTATTACTTCCTATGATCTTTTTTTGAACGACTAATTTAGGAAAAACAATTTCTTCCGGTAATACAGTCGTAATATGTTTACGTACCTACATTAAAATGCGTCTTATAATTATTAGCTTGCGGCGGGCGACCCTATTAACGAGCGATACATTTTAATCGGATGGTATTGAAAGATATAAAGTTCAAAGCATGGCGAACGTTGCGTAAAAATTTCATCTTTTTTTAAATTATAAATCTACCACAACATTAATATGCGTGTATTGTTTAAAATCTACGATATTTACCTACTTTGTTTGTGAAATGAAAATTGAATGAAATTCATGAAAACGTGACTCGCGTAAGACGTCCATGTGAAATTTCAATTAAATTACGTTTTTAAAAAAAATATTTTTCGACTCTTCGTGGTCACCGTGTAATAAATTCACCTCTATCAGCACATCCTGTACATAGAATTATAGCCACTTAAGCTCAGTACATAGACAAAAAAAAAATATATAGTGCCAAAAAATCGTCCCAGAAATCTTAACAAAATTATAAACACGAATTGGTAAATTAACCAATGACGAATTGGATCACTGCAGGCAGGAGGGAACAAGTAACGAAAATCACATTGCAATAATACAATGTACAGTATTTTATTATAAATATAAAAGCTGCTTTGATATTTCGAACGTATTGATTAGAATAATATCAAGTAAAGAGAAATTCTTTTACAAATATCACACAACATAGTACAATTTCACAAGCAAAAAAATCATTTCACGAAGTATAATAGCTTTGGTCGAACGTAAAAATGAGCAAATTGACTGATACTTATTTGGTTTCGATCTTAGAAAATAAGTATAGATACTTTTTTAAAGCACTACTTAGTTCAATTGATCATTTTTAAAACGAGTTCGTAACTTTGTATAAAAAGATTTGGCAAAAAAGTCACGAGACATTCATTCATTTCAGTCTTCTTTGGATAAGTTTTTTTCATCTTAATATTCAACATACGTAAATGAGAATGTGGTGCCAAAACGGACTTCAAACTTAAGGAAATAAAAAATTAATTAAAATTAAAATGACCAATTCGTCAAAGTAAAAGCTAAAAATAATTTGATTTGAAAAAAAAGGATACATTCAGCGATCAGTGCAAAGGATGCAAGTTAACAAGGTAATATTTCAATGGTGAAAATTTCTCTTGGTTAAAAAAAGAACTATCCGCTCGCTAATTTCGAATCCTCTTTCTATACCAAAGTACGTTTTTTACTAGTAATACGGGATATCTAACTGATAACCCATTGATACGATACTTGGGGAAAAAGGAGATAACTGTAACATTGCTACATTATCAAGTAACGATATTTTGAAATGCTTATTAATTTATAACGTTGAAAATAGTCAGTATTTGTCTAAAAACTTACACAATGAACTGAATGCATCCGCCGACGATTAATCGTACCTTTCTCTCCCCAATAAAAATTCTCCTCTCGAAACAGGGCCACTATATCAAGTCGAACGCTTAGAAAACTAAAAGAACTTATGTACAGGCATAATAACACCAAAAACTGGAGTCATTGGTGAAAATATCAAATAGAAACAATAATGTAACGGTTTTCGAAACGCCAATAAATTTTTACGTAGAAAAAAAAGGTAAATTATAGCATAGTTTTGGAAAGTCAACTTACATATATACATGATAAAATGGCATTCATTAAATGTACAAAATACATTCATTAACTACTAGTAGAAGCTAAAGGTGAAACAGGACTAATTGGTGAACGAGTTGAGTCGTGAAGACAACCATTTAACGTTACTACTAGTTTACGACTACCTGCATGATCTCGGTGTTCACATAACCAAATACCCTGCCATGTACCAAGATTCAGTTTTCCGTCAGTTATTGGAATGGTTAATGAAGATCCCAGAAAACACGCTTTTACGTGAGCTGGCTGTAAACACAAACGAAGAGATGTAAAACTCGACAATTATAGGAAATGAAATCGATGCGATCAATGTTGCAGATAATTACCATGTCGTCTGGTCCTTCGCAAGAATGTCTATATGGTAAGCCCTGAAAATGAATGAGCAATAAGTATCAAATAATCTCTGAAGATGCATAAAACAAATCGTCATAAAAGCATAAAACTTACCTCAGGAACTATTTTGTTCAACATCATTTCCATGTCGTCTCTGTAAACAAAACACAATAGTCTAGAACGCGTTTACACAAATGCCACTATGAAGTAGATAAAATGTATCTCACCTGACATCTGGGTCCCAACTTTCATTTAAAGCCAAGCTTGCTGATGTATGCAGAACTGAAATGTATCAACGAGAGTTAACATTTTTACACTGTATTCTCGTTACATTACCAATAGTAAACTAACTTTGTAAATGACATAAGCCAACGGAGAATTGACATAACTCTGGCATTTGTCTGAGAATTTCTTCAGTAACTAGATGAACTCCTCTGTGCTGTGGTCTCAAGTTCATTTTCCTTTGAAACCAAGCATTTCCAATTTGTATACCTCTTGTTGATGAAGCCATGATAAAAAGTAAGTCATCTAAGACATTTGTTTCGTGATAAAAATTGTAACATGAAACTAGTAACGATCATTTACATAAGTTAAAAGAAATAAACTTCCGCCAGCGTTTTGNCAACTGATACTGCCGAACTTTTGAGAATCGAACATCAATCAAAATACACAGAACGAAACACGCCTCCATAACGTTCACAACCCTTTTTACAAACAATTCTTCATACCCGCAGTTCCAACTTTGCATTGTACCAAAAGCTTCATGACTTACAAACTTGAAATCATGAAATCCGTCAAGTTCAAAGTTGGAAAATGGGAAAACAAAAATTGTTTTGATGCCGTCGCCATTTCACCAAGCTTCGTTTTTCTTTTCAAATCATGCGGCTTTCCTGGCTCCACTTATATCAAAATGTACCAACGACTGTAAACAAAACACCTCGAAGCTCGAACTTTCAAAAATTTCTTATCAATAGCTTTCACATTTTCCTCCAACGAAAATCGAGCTTTTACGTTTTCAGTGAATGCCTGCTTCATTTTTCTACTGCACAAAAATTGTATTTTTGTTTTTATTTTGTTAATAATTTTCATTTTTTATGTAGTGTTGTTCGAATTTTCTTATGACTTTCTTTTCAGTATTACTCAGAGTAGTACAGTATTCTTATCGCTGTACTTGCAAAAAATTTATTTTTCGTAAATCTGAAAATTTGTCTATTCCGCGAAACAAATGTATAAGACTAACCTCAGTCAACTTGTAGAAATTTCTTCGCAGAAACAACACTGCTTGAGAGAATGCAGTGGGTAGAAATTGAATCATCTCTTCGTCTGTATGAATTTTTCAAAAGTGGTCAATAATAAAAAAATGAAATGGAAAACATGAAAAAGAAACACGCAGTCAGCTGTATCTTTCTTTCTGAGAAGAATCACGAAGTTCAAATATTTGACATGAATTTGTGTAAATAACCGAAAAATGTTTCCTTTTCACCGTAAACACGGGAACAGTTCAAATTCAGCGAAGCAGACTGGTAATGTAATTTTATTTTGCGTAAGATAGAATACATTTTTAAAGCATTCTAATTTAGTTCATTTTAGCAGGAAAACGGCGTATCAACCCGAAGGATAACGCCGACGACGGTGAAATGTCCGACGAAGAATATCTGGAATACATTCGAAATAACGACAATAGTAGACACCAGTTGACTAGCGGAGCCCACGACAGATACTGCCATAAAATATTACGCGAAAAAGAAGACGTACTTTTATCCGCATTGCAACCTAACGATAATTCGTTACCGCCAATGAGTAACAGCTATCGTTTAGGTCCTTCTAACAACAATATATTCAAATGTTTATTACCGGACAGCAACAACGAAAAAGCTAACAAGGTTAGAGAAAGTATATCGATGCCTTCGAGTCCAGTTGAGAATAAGGAGCGTTTTTTATGCGCCGAAACCATATCACGACGTAAAAGTGATACTTTAACCGGTATCAAATCTACGTCTCGAAACGCCAGTGCTTATGCTAGTAATCAAGAAATCGACGACGAATACATTTTGACACTGAAGATTGATAACTTAGCTTCTGACATGGAAGACATAAGTTTCTACCGTATTGGTCCTAAACAAGGACTTTATGAAAACGATTACTACCCTTTTAATGCGAATTTAGATAAATACGAACTTACCGAAAGTACCACAGATATGTCGCAACTGAGTGATAATTCTTCTAGTCCGGTCAAATTATACGATTGTAGTAACGTTCATCATTACGAGATCGACATCGAAACCAGTATTGCGTTGAAAAAACTTCTCATCGGATCTGAAAGTAAATACTTCCCCAATCAGTGGCTCAGACAGTGTTTCAGTTTTTGTCACATTTCTGCTAGCAGATGGAGACTGGTTCAGATGAAAGTAATTCTAATATTGTCATTCGACACACGTTAATATTATATTTGTGAAATTCTCATAAATGAAATTTTTCAGCCTGGCTGTTGCGGTGTAATAGCCGCTGTGGAAGCATATCTCATAAAATCGTTGCTATTTGAACCGGGATATTGTAAATTCAAAGAGCCTTTGAGACCTAGTCAAAAAGAAGTAGTGGATGGTTTCATACATGCGCTCGCTTATATTCTGTGGCAAGCTGGCGATTTCAAAAAAGCTGTAGTCATCACGTAAAAATTCGCGATTTTTAAATTGCACCTTTCGTGATGGATTTTTTTACCGACGAACGTATATTTTTACAGGCCGACCTCATACGATACAACTAAAGTTGAAGGGAGTTCGTATATAAAGGATGGAATCACGGACTCTTTCGTTTTTGCTGAATATTTCGATTTCGAACAACTCAAAGACGCTGTTGCTATGAATATGAGATTTTTTACCAATTCGCCGAATCACGGCTACCTGAATTTTTTAATCTGCGTGATACTGTCGAGAAGTGTTTACTGGTGAGTTTAGTCATAAGTGTCATCGACTTTCTGCGAGCATTTTTTAAAACTCATTTTCATACGTCCGTGTATCTTCTTTGTTACCAATAGGAAAATGTACAATAAATACGGGAATGTTATTATTAAAAATTTGAATTAGATAAGGTAAAGTTGTGTAACCCGTAATTGTCTATTTTGAAGCACAAAATTTCATTCGAGTTAGCTGACTACGCACACTCTAATATTCTCCTTTTGCCTTTCTATTTTGCACCCTTTGAGAAATTTGATTTGTTTGTTTCTACAGTACAATTTATTTAGACGTTTACATACCTATACTACGTGCTGTCTTCGAACGAAATCTCTATAAATGCGAATCGAGCGAAATTTTTTCACCTGCTTATTAATTCGGTGTTCATTTTCCAGCATCCAAGAAGACATGGACGACGATACAGTTTCATTGATCACAGAAAACGGTCACTGCTCCATGGAATTAGTCATGCTGTTGATTACAGGACATGCAGTATCCAATGTATTCGATAACGATATCCAGATCGATTCGTGTCTGCTGAAAGGAGTCAAGCAACAATCCGACGTTGGACTGTTGTCGTTATTCGAACACCTCAACACTTGCGAGGTAGTTGCGAAAACAGGTACCGATTTCAAAGCCGGAAAATATTTTCAATTTTGTCTTTTCCAGGTCGGTAATTATTTAAAATCACCCAAATTTCCTGTTTGGCTGGTGAACTACACCGATCACTTCACGGTGCTGTTTTCGAGTAAACTTGAGCACGCGCAGCAAAACATAGAACAGCCATTTGTACTGTATCACTACGATTCGATGACTGCTTTTTCATGCGAAAATGATATTAAGCTAGTCATTGGTAAAATATTAATTTCCTACGCTAAGGTCGAGCTGATTTCATTATTTCGCTTAATGTTGGTGATTTTCTAGATCCTTTGGCCAATTTCTCGGACGACCAATTAGAAAAGGATAGCACTCATTTGCAGTTGTGTATTCGAACCAAGTGGAAGAATGCAATTGTGATTTACGCTGAGAATTCAGAAATATTTTTAGTTTAATTAATAGTTGATCTTTTGATTTTGTATTAAGTTACGTAGATGTTCGTAGATAATTTCCGTAATAGGGTTAAATTACACAAGTTCCGTGTCAATTACACTTTGTCGTAGTCTAGTCAAAATATTCCACATATTAGATCATCGCACTTCGGTGTTTAACTTTGGCGAATTCAGACGTGAATCAGTATTATATAATTCTTGTGTTACAACTGTTTTTATGATGAATCATAATTTTTTGTTTTTGTTTTGTATTTTTAACGCATCTGTTCGTTATGATTGATCTCATTTTCAATTCGACGATATGATTTTTTTTTTCAAGAAATGGCGTTTTTTGCATAATATTTAATTAACACGTTCCTTGTTCTGTTACTTTTTTTAAATTCCTACTTCAACTGTGCATTTATTCTATCATTTATTATTCAACATAAATAAACGGTTTTGAAATGAATAACTTTTTCTGTATAACCAAAAAAAAAAACATGTTAATTTTAAAAACTATATTTAAAATGAAAAATTCCGAAGCTTTATAACATTTACAAGTCTCAAATAACAATTTAAAAAAAAAGAGGTCACAAAAATCATACCTTAAAAAATTGGTGTACCTAATAAAAACGAAAAAAGAAAGAACTTCACGATTACAATAAAATTATAGGCATCATTGACTAAATCGTACAAATCGCTCAGACGGGCGACACTGGAATAAAAAGTCGGGAAAATAGCTAATAGGTACGTCGAAGTCATCAGAAAAGTACACGAGTTTACAAAACGTTCACATATTTCTTCAGTTCTTCAACTCGTTCCGGATTCGAATCTTCCAATTTCCTCAAATATTCAATTAGCTTTTCCTGTTTGAATCTGGGAATATTTTTGAAGTTACGCAAAAGCTGAATAATTTCACTCTCGGGCAATTGTTCGATAGTAAAAGTTTTATTGGCGTTGATGGAGGACACATTAGCGTAAGCGTCTTGTAATATTGCCAACGTCGAGCTGGGCACGTCGTTCAAGTTGAATCCGGCAGGAATAGTAACCACATTATCCGCCGGTGGAAACTGTACGTCGGTAGCCGGAGGTGGGTCACTTTGCGGGATATTTTCTTTAGGGAAAAGGGTTTCGAGTGATTTAGCCACCGCTTGCGGATCCCTGCTACTGTCGGTACTTTTCAAGTTTTCTACTACAGTATTAATCAACGATTGTAATTCTTCTTCGGAGACGTCCGTTCTGCCTTGGGCTGTCAAAACTTCGGCTATTTGTTTAGCGATGAGCACCTTATCGATGGGGATTTCGTCGATGACCGGAGCTGTTTCCTTTTTCGTATCTTTAGCGTTATCGGCGAATGGGAATTCTTCTTTACCAGAACTAAATGGTACCCTTTCGGTTGGTCTACCCAAGTCGACGCCATCTGGTTTCTTAGTAGGGCTAAGCTTACGGAACGGGTATCTTTCCGGTTTGTATCGACTGTCGTAAGGTTTCATTCCGTGTTTGTAGGCTGACGGCATACCGTATCCATGATACATATGCGGGTGAGCGCCAGCCGTCGGAGGATGACCGTACCCGATAGTTGGAGCAGCAGGGGCCATCGATTCGACACCAGCACCGTATAAAAGACCAGGCGGAGGGGCAGGTACGGGAGGTGGAGGAATATTTTTTATTTTTGGCACGAGTAGCAATAATTCTTCGATGTTTTTTATACAGAAGAGGGTAGCTTTGACCATCGATTTCTGCACCACTCCGGCCAACAGCTGACCTTTCAGTTTCTCTTTCACCAATTCCAAAAATATCACGTTCTCTTTAGTTAACAAATCGACCGATGATTGAGGTTTGACTCTTTCCATAGCTAAACCGCTAGACAAAAGAGTGATAACATGACTAGCGTAGGAACCAAGTTGAAATTCCAAAACTGACAACTGTCTCAGAACCGTGATTATATTCAATGGATTTTCAAAATGGATTTTTTTCGTTGGTTTTCGCTGATATTCGCCTTGAAGTAATAGTAACTCGCGATCTCTCGAGTAGGACCTTTTTCTTGACCGGGAACGAGAACGCGATCGAGAATTGCTTCTTGATCGAGAATAAGATCTCTCTCTAGACCTACTATGACTTTCCGAATCCGATATCGAACTCAACGGTTCCGGGGAAATGGGTTGGGCGTCGGCATCTATGACATTATTTAGCTTATCGTCATCTTTAGCATCCGACGCAGCTTTTACGCCCACTTCGTCATCATTGTCTTCTTCCCACGGGGAAATGGTTTTCTGCTTAGCAGGTGCTTCTTTAATTTCAAAACCGGTCAGTTCTTTCCACATGGTTTTAATGTCAATGACTGGTTTCTTGACTTCATCGACTTCAGTATTTTCTTTTTCTTTTTTAGACTGAAATTTAGAATGTTAAGTGAGGAAGCGAAGTTCAAAAAAATACAATTGAAAATCAACGTAGTTCAGAATTCAAATTTAACGCAAAATATTATCTCGAATCTTACCAAAGCTTCCGCAATTTCTTCATCTTTCAATCCATACTTGGTCTTCAATTCCTTACGCTGTCGTTCCAATTCTTCATTAAATAATTCTTTCACCCGGACGTTCCAAAAAGTAATCCATTCCGGTTTGTAATCGTAACTATGCGGATCGACTTTCCCTTCGGCTTGCAACTCTTTGAACCTACTGCACCAGAATTTTTTCCACTCGTCTTGATACGCCGGATGATTTTCCGGTGTCTCCGAATGAGCTTCCATTTCTTTATTCAATCTCTCTTGAATTTCTTTCAGTTCTTTTTGGTAACCGAACAGGTTATTATTAGCGGATCTGTGAAAAAAATACGAAAATTATTGTTCTATTCGTCCATCACTGACAGATAAGAAAAACGGTATGCGAAATCATTACCTATCTTTAGCGTTGTTATTAGATGCAGCTTTCTCAACAGGTGGCTTTGAACTTTTCACCACGTCATTAGGTCCACGCGGTCCAGATTTGGGTGAACGTGACTTAGGACGGGGTTTGTGATGCGGGCTTCGTTCTCTTTTATAGTGATGATGGTGAGGAGGAGGGGGCGATCTTCCGCGAGAATGTCCATGGTAGCTAAGACCGTAGATACTTCTGATATCTGGCGAAGGAGAACGTCTATAGTACCTCTCAGGCGTATGGCGATGATGACTGTAAGTGAGCAAAATTTTCAAACTTCATTAGGTCAAGTTTCAAATACTTTAGGATAAGTTTATCGAGCATTTACCCTTTAGTGAGGATGATAGTCGATAATTTTGTACTATCGACAGTCATCGATAGTCTTATTTTCAATAGTCTGAGGACTATGGATAGTCGTTTTTTTGCTTTTCCAAGCGAAGAAAACGCTAAATAACACACATTTTTGAAATGAAAAACGCGCCGTTGGAAACTATTTTTTAAAAGGCATAGTTTATTTTCTAGTAATTATTCAATTCCAAAAGTATTTTTGTGAAGTTTCATCGAAATTGATATTTCTTTCCGCCATTACAAACAAATTTTGGACACGACAACAGTGAAAATGCAATTTTTCAGTTGAGAAACACTATCGCCGATAGTCGTCGATATATCGGAAAAAAACTATCAATAGGTACTATCGTTACTTTAATTGACTATCGCCCATCACTATTACCTATATCTACTAGAATGAGACGATCTATACAGCGGAGATCTAGATCTTCGTCTGTCATAAGAATGAGGAGATCTCGAGTAACGTCTTCTCGGCGATCTGGACCCATGTCGACCGTGACGATAGTAATAAGAAGGTGACATATGCCTTCTTCTGTAATCAGGTGGTGGCGACCTCGATGATCTGTAACTACGTGATCTCGATCTAGGCGATGGATCACGTCCTTTAGGATCTGTGACAAAAAATTTCAACATTCCGTCTACACAGTAATTTTGTCTATTCAACAATTATGACATGAGAGATTGAGGTAATTACCATATTTAGGGGGGTTTTTTGACGACACAAATACCACATCGCTGTCGGTGGGTTCGTCTTGATCAAGTTCGTGGGGATTCCTGTGACGTAACTGTTTCCTAGCAAGCCCACCTCGAGTTTTGTGAAACATACTGAATACGAGAAAAACAGTTATTTACAACAAATTACACTTGACATTTCAAAAAATCACTTCACGAATAAGTTTACCTTTTGGTGTTCTCTTCAGTTTTAGACTTGTCGACCAATTTCGGTTTCAACGGGACTAAATAAAATTTCAAAATTTCAAATTACAATTTAAAAAACAAAACGAATTGAAAGACCAAATGTTAAATCCTCACGTACAATTTTTAAGTAAAAGGCTGGTATTTTGTACGTATTCGACCGTTAACATTTCTTCCAAATATCTGTCTTCGGGCGTTTCGCTAAAATAGAATATAAAAAGTTAACGCTCGCCCAAAGCAAACCAGGAGTCATTTCTTTCATTCAGACTCTTACACGAAATGCATTCCGCTATCTATTTTTTGCAGAATGATAGTCCTTTGCTCGGGTACGTTGATAACGTCTTCTCGAGTAGCGGTCGGTTGTAATCGACCATACTTTTCCTCCAGCTTCGCAATCAAGTGCGCCGTAACGGTGCTAACGTTACCTCGGCATTCGTTGGATTTAGGCAGCTTATCGATAAGACCGTAAAACGTCTTGAAATATTTTCTCTGTCACAAATATTCAAGTGAAAATAATGTTAATGTGACGAAATAATCAAGAATTAGACGTTGGTATGCAATATTCAATAGGTGCCTTCTTTGAAAACGTGTTCGGGAATATTTTCAAATAACTGCAATTTCAAGAGTACTACACTACGTACCAATTTTTAACCATGGCAATTGAAACGTTTAAGAAAACAGGAATTAACAAAAGTGTAATAACTAATAATCTCTTGAACGGTCACGCGTATATTGTTTCTATGCATTCGTAATACATTTTTTGATCATTCTCATAATGCTGAGAGCAATTAGAATAAACACTCGTTGAAATTTAAAACGTCGATAGAAAAAATTATCGTTAGTTAGACGTGTACTTTCCGAACGAGATATTTTGGGCCGTAAAATCCGACTACTATGTTTACTTTTATCTAAGCCAAGCCATTCACACCAATTCATTTTAGATTATGATAAGAAACTAGATTTCTTTCAGTACTATTTGAGGCTTGTTTTTTTCCCCTTTGAAATCCAATCGTGTCGATACTCATTAGGAGTTTCCAAATTAGTCCTGATGAAACGGGTAAGTTTTTTGCCGGGCTGAATCTATTTATATTTGAAAAACTTTCACACCCTCCCATAAAAAGCGATTGAAAGAAAGTCTACAGGAAAAATCATTACGACTACGAGTAATACACACGTGAATCAATGTTAAAATTTAAAGCTATACGTGCAACAGCTGTTCACCTTTGGTTTATAATCATCGCGTGACAGTGACGTCAGCTTAGGTTTTCATAATATATCGTACATGCAGACACGTCTCACCGTCGACGACATTCGCCTCCTCCTTTCTAAAAATTAATACTGGCAACGTTAAAAATAATGCACTCGCTCACCAGATAAATTAAATAATGGCTTTGACTCGTCAGATGAACCAAGATGCTCCGCGGGTCACCTCGTTTGTCGCAAAGTAGACACAAATAACGCGGCTCCTTCAGTTCCATCATATTCAGCTCCAACAAGAATTCTAATCCGATTAAAGGATGATCGTAGGATTCTAAAGTTTTCCAAATTTGACATGGGCCGGCGATTATGTCTTCCATGCCGGGTGGTAAAGGTTGCCCTTTCGAAATATCGGGAATCGCTGTGGTAAAGCGCAAAACACAAAATGTGTAACACTCCATTATGCTCGAATTTTGTAACATTTTTTATCATCAATATAATACAGTACAATAAAGAAGTAAAACACCAATCATTTTTCTCACAATTCCAAAAAACAGAAAGACACTATCACTCATTCAACAGGGATTCTGATGAGAGAATAGACTGAAACAAAGAAACTGAATCTTCGATCACACACACACACCTGCATACATACATACATACATACACACACTCAAAAGTAAACAAACGCAGTAAGAAAAACGAATTCCATTGGCTAAAGCCCCGTTTATACTGTCAATAATATTGCGCAAACTGGCAGTTGGTGCAATATTTACAGCTAGTGTAGACACGCTAATTACCACACCAACTGACTGGAGATATAATTATCTGGACTTGCGTGAATATCTCAGAAAGTCAAAC
>JAAOIU010070135.1:0-10341 GCA_018107765.1 Hypogeococcus pungens | reverse complement strand
CCCCCCCAAGACGATCCTCATATAAGCCTTATGTTTTCTTCGTATGTACGAACAATTATCGAGATTATCCCTCGTCATACACAGACAGATATGTACGAAATGGAAAACTGGTAGACGTCGGAATTCGACCATATGTAAGTGTAATCCGCTTATGCCCATCAGCGTACTTGACCCTTTACAGACTTCCATGTCTACAACAATTATTTGGTAAACGAGGAAATTACAAGAGTACAGACGTTTTGTTTTCATGCATTAATTTCTACTCAAATTTACTCAAACAGAGAATTTTAGAGTTTGAAAATTTTATAATTTTTCCATAGATGTCATATCCCTGAAAAAAATGTAGTAAAAAAATTGAAACATTTCTAGAGCTAAAATTTAAAAAAATTAAAATCAGTCAAGCGAGTGCGATGGAATATAAAATTTTCCAATATAATTATTTGTTTAGCATTTTTACTTCAACAGCTAGCCGACAGGCATAGCGTTTTGAAGAGGTCGGTCGTCATTTGAACGTGATTTTTGATTACATTTTTGTTACAACATTAGAAAAGCCTTTTACGTATGAAAACGACGAAAACGAATACCTATGTAGGTATTTGACAAGGAGTAATAAAAAAATTGAATACTCGTAGCAAGAAAATGGATACATTGTCTACTTCGTAATCGGTATAGCGTTGAGACGACAACGGAACGACTTTTCGATGAAAAAAAGATAAGGAGAAGTAGAGAGTTTATACCACCAACAGTGGCAGATATGTGTATGGTGTATGTCTCTTTGATACAAACTGTTATATAGCATTTGTCTGTACTTCACATACTACGGGTTGACCGGGCCCAGGAAAGGTGGAATCATTTAAGGCGAAGGAGACGACAACGGGTTGTTACGAGCAAGGGTTTGTATTCATTAAGTCGTTTAAAGCTGCGACNGTGTAGCAATAATGGAAAAAGCGCGTTTAGTAAGAGAAACCGAAACTTACAGCTCGTTAAAAATATTTATGCGTTCTCGAGTGAAAAGCATTTTAATTTAATAAAAGTTTACAAAGGATGGAAATATTTCGGCATCTCGAAGGCAACCAACAGCTCTGCTCAAGGAGCAGCTCGAGCTCGTACAACATGAAAAAAAGAACATCGGTATACGTTTGCGACGCGGCCACATCTCTTAAGAGTATTTTCTTAGCCTAAGTCAGCGAATTAATTTGCTTTTAAACAGTACCGACAGTCTACAGAATTTCGAAAACTCGCCGAAAAAGTGAACCTCAAACGCAGCAGCAACAGCTTAGGGGTAATAATGGACCAGCCATGTACTAACATTTAGGTACGCTGGCTGAATTATTAAGCGAGATGATACATCGTTCAATTTGAACAATATTAAATAGATCGTCAGACGTAGGATACAAGAAATTAATAAAAATACATGATTCCAGTAAAAGTTGACGAAAATTTAATTTATTGGCTTAGGTACTTGTTGCATTGTACATCTTTGGTATAACCGTCTATTCTAGTTAGTCTTTGTAAACGTCAAAACCGGCTCCAATTTACGATAAATTAATTAATGGTCAAATGCACTCGCGTACGTCTAATAGTTTGATCGAATATGTTACATACTTTAAGAAAAATATCTCTTCGCTTAGAACTTAAGAAAAATTCTTAAATCGTTTAGAATGACTACTCAAGCGTTTTAGATGCGATGGCATCTAGGAAGCATCATAAGAAGTAATAATTGACGATACCAGAGACCATACGTGGTCAACACGCTCGATATTTAAATTTACACATGCCTACGAGTCAATGCATCATTATCTATCTACTTCGAGTGCCAAAAGCATAACGTGAGCTACAGCCAAGATGAACTAAGAATGTGGTTAACAGATCTAGGATCCACGAAAAAAAAAACACAATGCAAACAAGTACTAACTTCAAAAAAACATGCTTCAAAAAGACGGTAAACAAAAAAACAAAAGACATACCTTTTTTATCAACAGGAACAACAAACATAGAAATGTTTCCACAGCAAGCACGCTGATTTCACTCAGGTACACCAGAAAATGCAGTTGCAGGTCACAATCATTATTTAAGACACCGCACACCGTGTTAATATTAACCAACACAACATTCAACACAAATTATTCGAATATTCACGAAATTAAACAATCGAGCAAATATGTCTACTCGAACTCGAACGGATTAAGATCACCAAACGCGAGGGATAATTTTCGGAAATAAACAATGTAAACAAACCTAACCTCCAGCTTCCAGTACACAGAATTCTAACAAGGTTCAATCATCACAGTGTGCAACTAAATAATACACCATTCCATACACTAAACTACCGAAAAGGCATTATTTTTTTTCGAATTGTTTTATGAAAAAACTTACACGAATAGTGAAACAGAAGAACGAACATCAGCAACGAACCGCCTCGATGCAAACCTACACGTTCGGAAACGACGAAAGTAAACAGCTGCGTGCAGGATTCACTGGCATTCTTTCCCCTCTGCGCGCTGCGTCGGTCGAGCGGACAAAGAACCGCGGCATCAGGTTTACCAGTGACGGAAACGTAAAATTTCACTTAGCTGTGATGTGGTCGGCACAATTCTGGTTTATTTCGGCTTCGTTGCGCCGGTACTGTTAAGAATTGACTTGTATGAGCTTTTTTTGTACTTCGAAAAATTATTTTTGAAGAGGTGGCATGGTGTAGTCAAAATAAAATCATCGTTTAAAGGTGGTGATCGTGAGTTATTTTGCCCTTTTTCAGCGCGTTGCTGCGCTGTTAGTTGTAGTAGTTTGTTGTGTGCATGTTGTTATAGTTCTCTTCTCTGAGCTATTGCGGCTACTTCCATACTCCATACTACATACTTCCTACTGTGTTTTGTCACTGTGCATCATAGAGCAGACGATGAGATTTACGTTTTCGTTGCATCATGTATTCAACTAGGTATCTAGTTTAAGATTACAAGAGTGTGAAAGGTCTTTCATCATAAACTCCTTGATTTTTTATCCCGCTATAGAATAATTAAAATTATTTCACCACGATAAAAAAGATAATGTACCTAATTGATATAACATGAGAACTACAACCTTTTAAAAAAGTACTGGAAGGATAGGTCACGGAGAGTTTAGTATAGTCTGAAACAATCATCAGTAATATCGATATCATATTATACATATCAAGATCAAAAGCTAAACTAATTTTTCAGTAGTTTCTTTATTTTTTCAACCTACTTAGGTGCTATTTTATACTTATCTAAATGGTACGTAATTCCGAAAACTGAACCTACATTTTGTCAGGCTTAGCTCCATTATACACAGCATTCGCATTCCGCAAGTAAAATGTAAATAAAATATATTCAATCAATTATCTCTCCATACGCAGAAAAAATTAAATTTCTCCACTTGGTATATTTTTTCTGCTGACTTTTCGCTGTTTGCTCGTATCGATATAATTGAACTTGAATAAACACAGTAAGAAAAACTTCAAATATAACGCAGCATATTATAAGAAGAAAAATAAACGCTAGAATGATTTTGACCAAATAAACTTACGAAGAGAAGAACAGTACGCCTATCAAAAACAGAATTCCACAAATGAAGATGGTAAAGCCGAAACGTTATGTGAATAATAAAGAGCCATAATTCTCGAACGTAAGTATATAGGAAAAAAAATGAAGAAGAAAAATGGTCAACTTGTAAAGGATGTGTAATTTAACAGAAAAAACAAACAATCGAGCTTCTTCCCTAGCGATCAGTATAATAAAAAATTAAAACAAAAGATACGATGTCTCCCCAAATCTAAGATGCTTACTAGACCAAATAGGGTAAATTTTTACAACAGATTGCTTTCAACGTTAACGCAAAGAATCAGACTCAGGCAGCACAACGCTTGTGCAAAATTCCAACAAAGGTATATTTAATTTAATTTACTGAAATGTTTCTCGAAGAAAAAAATTTGTAATGTTTACATTACTGTTTAATACTACTTTAGGAAAAGGAATCATAATGCAGTATCTAAACTAAATAAGTAGTTTGTATTACACCCAATCCTGAGACACATTTCATTTCTTTGGATTTTTAACCAAATTCATCTTGTATTCATCTATTAAACAACCAATAAAAACAATTTCAGTAAGTATTTCAACTGAATTTACATCATTTTTAACTGGAAAAAATTCAACAAAGATTCAACTCTAATATTTCTATCTAAAACTGCTCTTACATGAGCACTTGAACCTTGATGTTAGGGGGTAATTACTCTTTGGATCAATGAGACATGATTTACTGACTCACATTTTTTTTTCTCTAGAGTTTTCACTGATGAATTATATTTTCAACTGTAGTGTTTTAATTCTTACCATCTCCTCCGAAGACCGACAACATATAATTTTTTTTCAAAACCTTAATTCGATACCAGCAAATTGACTCGATGTATTTTCATTGCAGATTAGATAGTAATTCTCAATTGGCAAACAAGTTGAGATATTGTTGTTTTTAATTAGTGAATAAATGAAAATACTCGTGTCCATTCCAAAACAAATATATTACAGTATGTACACTGAATTCTTAAACAAAATGTGTGTTTTCAAGTACAGAAATCTAATATTAATTAACCGTTGTATTTTCCTGACACTTGTTTATATATGTATCTAAAAGATCAAGGTTCAAATGCTCATGTAAGAGCAGTTCTAAATAGAAATATTAGAATTGAATCTTTGTTGAATTTTTCTTAGTTAGAAATGATGTAAATTTAGTTGAAATACTGAAATTGTTTTTATTGGTTGTTTAATAGATGAATACAAGATGAATTCGGATAATAATTCAAAGAAATAAAATGTGACCCAGGATCAGGTATAATACATACTACTGAAATAAACATAACTTTTATATGTTTTTATACTACACCTCGTCTTACAATCTAATATCAGTTTGGTTTAAAAATTTTAAAACCTTGTATTATCCGGCATTCTAATAAAATATGGTACTTGATTTAACGACGCTCTGTAATGATGCAACCAACGTGATCCTTTTCTTAAACTACCATCAATACCATCTTGCCACACTCCTGCTGGCAAATAAACTTCTCTCATCGTTGTTTTAGGCCTCAGCATTGGAGCCACGATTAATTCTTCACCGACACAAAATTCGTCTTTGACTGTGTGACATGTTGTATCTGTAGGATCCAGCATCCATAGAGGTCTAATCAGGGGTATGCCTGTTTCTAAAGCTTCTCTGACATATTTTTGTAATAATGGATTAACCTAGATGAAAAAAAAGATCAAGTAATTCATTCGCTTCAATGTCCACATCCATTTTTCGATTTTTAACACAATTGCTCACTTTTTGCTGTCTCAAAGCGGTTAAATTCTTGGCCAAATCGATAACCTCCTTATCATACTGACCAGGTAAGTACGAAAATCGTATCACAGGTAAAAACGTGGCCAACTGAAGCCATCTTATGTACAACTCGCGATCCGGTAACTCGTTGGTGGTTTCTAAGTCCGAAAATATACTCAACGTTTCATTAACTGAAATCAAAACCGATCTTATTACGTTAATCGACCGGCTCTTTACAGCAGACCGTAGGAAATATGAACTGACCTTCTTGACTTTTTGTCATTTCGCTAACATAGTCGCCACCTACAGGCCCCGGCATTAAAAAGGGATATCCGACAATACCGTAGGTCAGAGTAGTTGGAATGATTACTTGTAACGACTCCCATGAGGATTGTAACGATGGTAATGATAAAAATACTGGAGCAGGTGGTCTACTAATGGTTGATGAAATCGCCAAAACTGGAACAGCCCCTAATACGCAGTCGGTAAACTGTACTTTATAGTGATCCGGATTGGTGAGGTTTTTTTTAAATTGGTAATATCTCGGTAAATCATACGCCGATCCTGAAATCATAATTAGCATTGTATTTATTAATTATTAAAACTTAAAATTTTATAATTCATGCGACGTAACTTTTAAAAATTAGGTAGGTAGCCAAGGTACCTAATCGTTTGTTGACAGCTATTAACTAATAATATGGAATTCCCATGATTTTTCGTGAAATGAAATTTTCAGAAAGTAACGTTATCATATATTCGATTCGATAACTATCGTTTTTCCTAGCATCTGATCATGAGACAACACATTTTACCCAAACGTATCAGTACTTGCAAATACTAAAAATTTGAAAGGGTAAACTTGTACTTTACTCGCTTTCAGGCAAAAAAAAAAAAAATCGATTATGAGGTTAATACGAACCCAAGTCTAAACACAAAGCATCGATATTATGCGACTCGAATAATTGCTTGACACGTCCCTGAAGCCAGTGTCTAGTTTCATTATTCGTAATATCCAACATTCCAGCACTTCTCAACGATTTGTAACTCGTTAAAGCCGGAATCTGCCTAGATTTCTCACTTCCACGTTCATTGATCTGGAAGAAAAACAAATTACTGCAATAAACTAACCACTAGAGCAATTTTTTGGGTAGTTGATTCCTCACCAACAAATTTTTCTCTACGGTTTCGGCGAAGTTGAAAGACTCGGTAGCGATGAATGGTTGAAGGGTTAAAATAATTCTGAAACCTCTTCTACGTATAATATCGATCGTCTCCTCGATGTTGGCAAATCGTTCGGTATCGAATGTGAAATCTCCAATTTCCTTTTGCCAGAATTCATTCAACAAGACATGTCCTGTGAATGATCACTATAATAACATTAGATTACGGTCGAAAATTGAATATATACGTTGAGAAAACGCATCCAGCACTTATTCCCTAATGGCTGACATTTCGTGCCAAAATAACGAAATGAAGATACTGTCACCCTTATACAATAAGCAACAAAAGAATCAACAGCGCAACGAGGCAACATTAACGAGCCTATGGTTTACCCACAGCTATCTTTCAGCTTAATATGACGTTTTTATGAGGCGCAAATTAAAAATAGCTCGTCGTTGGAAAAAAAAATACCAGCAACTCTCGAATACGACCGCAATTGCTGTGAAGTTGCTTAAAAAATACGACTTGCCGAGAACACGTATAAACCGTTTGCAATTCACTTCATTCTATATAGGTGGATATTTCTACTACTCCTGTAGGAGGTACTGCGAAAAAATATGGGTAATTATTGGAATTTTATTATCAAGCTAGGTAACGACGACATTCGCCTCGTAATAATTCACCACGGAGCAGCGTTGTTTTGAGGATTAAAAAAAGGTAACAAAAACGTTAGTTAATTCGACGCTATGCGAGCTTTTCACCAAAACGAATAATTCCAAGAAAAGCGGATTTTCGCAAGATTAGACTTGGCGCTAATCTACGCATTTTGAGCGAATAATTTACAATAAAACGGTATATCTACAAGCTGCTTTTACTCCTTTTCAAAGTTCTAATGTCTAATTACTTTCAGTTAAAATTACAAATTACCTTGTCTGAAATATCCCAACGCTATAACGCTTTCGGTAAAATTAACAATTTCCGAATCTGTCAACATTTGCTTATCTTTAGGAGCGATCTGCCAAACCGGCTCCGTTAGTAAAGAGTTAATAATTTCCAAGTCGGATTTCTTCAATCCGTCCCAAAGTGATTTTTCTGATAACGCTAAATGCAACGTTTTCATGTTGCTCGATGTGCATACCGTGTAATTCAATGTTGGTTGGCCTTGTGTTGCCATATGAGTGAACTGATCATGCTGACCCTGCGTAAAATTTAAAACAGATGCACAGATATTGTCTAATGACGGCGAAGATACCTAGATTTTATAATGTCATATTGAGACGTAATTCGAAGAATAGTAATTCCTCGTGGTTCAAGTCGGAACTAAACGTGTTCTAACTCAATTAAAACTACATTTATCTATTATAGAACTTACTCTTAAACAAAGTCTATTATTTTGACCAGCGTTGATCGATACGTAAAGTGGCGACTGCGGATCAACCGTAATCGCTACTCCTTTAGAATTGATGAAGTATCTTTTGAGAACCAAACCCCAGCGATGATGTCCGATGTGACCGGTGATGAAAGGAGACATTTCTACTCTTCCCAGTTCAACAGGCCACGCCATTCCAAGAGTTCTACCACCGCCATACCTATCAAAATGCAACAAAATTACAAAACACAATATACCATAAGTTATAGGCACCTAATAATTATTACAGATTTTTGAAAAAAAAAAAAAGAAAATCATAACATTGTACGTTACCAATGCCCATACTGGTATCCATCTTCGTAACAGTCAGTCGGATTAACAGAACTTGATAAACTATACCAACGAATGTAGTAGCAATTCAAATTTCCTGATTTCTTCACGTGATTCAGTCTAATCCTAGCATGATCCATCCATTCGAAACATAACGATCCATCTTTATCTTCTTTAGAAGGTAAACAATGATAAACTCTATCGGTATCCGGTAAATCAACGCCCAAATGACCTAGTGCTATTTCAACGCCTTCGTTGTTGTATAGTCTAAGATACTTGGCTTCTTTATTAAATCTCGTGTAAGGAAAATACTCTCTCTGAGGAGAAAAAGAAGAAGAAGAAGGAAAATTTGTAGTTAACTCATTCTAAGTGGTAAGACAATGAAGTAGTCGTACCTAACTAAGAAAAAATATATCGTACTTGCAACACTTGCTGATAGTAATAAACATGAGAGAAGGTAATTGTGAAAACAATCAAAAGAAATAAAAAACCAACGAAAAATCTCAAATGAAATTCAGAATTCGATTTTCTTCTTTTGTTGTATGGTAAGGTCATCTGTTTGACAAAATACAAAAATGATTTCACGATTACGATGGTAAGTAGGTTGGTACCGTAAATACTACAAAATCACTCGATTAAGATAGATTATGAGTTTTAGATAAACGAGCTAATAATAAGTTCACCATTAATTTTTCTCGCAGTAAACTTGCAATCGAATTAATACTAGTGACTGAATGCTGAGGTGAGTATTCGATATCATCGTCTTTTAGACGGAACCCAGGAGGTGCAACTGATTTTCGTCGAGCTGTTCTGTGATGTCTGAACAAAAAAATTAATTCATTTAAAAATAAAAACGGGTTTTCATCTTTGATCCGTGAGAAAAATAAGTACCTGTAAGCTCTGGATGCACCACCACCGATATGACAACTATCATCGTCTGATGTCGGAGCATCGCTGAATGTATCACTAGTATCATAACCTCCTCCGCCGACTCCTCCATGTCTCATATGCTCCGGCGTTAGCTGAAATGTAATCATTTTTAGCATACGTTAATTTCTTTACAAAATAGCCACATTACTATACGAGATGAGTTAGTATCAACATTTTTGGCAAATTTGTCACCAAAAATCCGTACGTAGATACATCGGAACACCTCCCCAAGTGTTTAAATCCATTCATGCTTATCAAGGTAGTAATCGACTTGTGAAAATAATCCAATTACACACATTACGCTTCAGGAACCACAGGAACGGTGTACCTACTCACGCACAGAATACCGAACTGGAAAAACTTTCAACTACCTATGGAAGATCACTACCAGAAAAAAAATACCAATTTGATTTTAAAATACAAAGTACAAAACCAACCTGCGGCTCGTATTCTGGTGGTTCGGACATGATCGCATCCAATCCGGCCGGCAACGATACAGAATTCCGTCTAGTCCAACCGTTACGACTACTAGTACCGGGTTTCGGCTGTGCCGGAGGATCTTCCTCTCCCTGCGACGACAACAAACGTGCCTCCTCACAATAGACTTCATTGCTCGGTTTCTTTTCGTCATGATTGTCACAATTGGTTATATCCGCCACGGTCGTTTCGAGTCTCCCATTTTTACAGCTGGTAATTTGCACTCGAGGTATAGGTGCCGACGAATTTTTTATCAGCGCAGTTGACATGGTACCATGTCAATATGTTTCAAGTGGTACGATGCCCCGAACGTGGACGCTACACCAACAAAACCAAACGAAAGATGCGTAAGTGCTATATAACGTAGAAAACAACATAAATACATTTTTTTTTCTTTTTTCAAGAATGTAAAGAAATACTCGGTATTGTTCATCGTTAATGCGGAGTGAATATTGATAAAAGAAATTCATTCTTATCATTTTTATTGTAGGTATGTTTATCGATGCAATGATTAATTCGAGAGTATTTACTTATCTCGTTGGCTGTGGGTAGGTATTTCAAACGTATTACATGATTGTATCAAGTGGTAGGTAGGTATAGGTACAAATAAATATGAATTAAACGATAAAATGATTGTAATTCGTAACACTTCTGCCGTTTTTACTGCTTATTTACTCAACGATCTTGTGTCATAAAAAAATTGGCAAGCTGCATTTCTGTAAGTGGCAATCGTTTTATCGTACCTA
>JAAOIU010069684.1:0-16843 GCA_018107765.1 Hypogeococcus pungens | reverse complement strand
AAAGGAGGCCCTTCCAAACGACCTTTTGTCGGTATGAAAGCTGTAGTTGCTAGTAAAAGCGTGGACGGTACCGTGATTTCGTTGCAACGCATCATTAGAGCGGGAGGTGGACGCATCTTGCAACCTAAGTACGTTACTTTTGCTCATTATGTCGCCTCGGTGCACTTCTGTAACTTATTTCTATCGGTTTTGTAGAGATGTTTCAAAATGTACGCATTGCTTCTTGAAAAACAATAACGACATCGAGCATATTCTTGCCCCTTTGCAAGTACTAGCCAGCGAAAGAATTCACGTTTTACCGGCCGTCTACTTGCGAGATTTCTTAATTCAGGACCCTCCTCCGGATCCTACGACCAGATACGTTCCAGAATACCAACGATTGTTCAAAACATAATTTTTCTTTTTTTAAAAACACCTTAAAATGATAAGTTATTTATTAGCCCCAGTGCCTTCCTTTTTAAACGTTCGAATAAATAATTTTGCAAGTTTTTCAGAGCTATTTATTTACTTTCCTTTTTTTTTTTTACAAGCTGTTACAAAAATCTATGCTACAACTAGCTGCTTGATTTTGTTCGGTGTCGATTCTACGAAATTCTAAAGCGAACCCGTTTCTAGCTTCGTGCCAGTTGATTTCATTGGATAGTATTACCTATTAGGTGATGAAAAAAAATGTACAAACATGATGTGAAACATATTACAAAAAAACAATGCCACTTACTTGTAAATAAATCACGTCTTTGACCTTGGTCATACATTCTAATCTGTGATATAAATTTTTAGCGCTTTCTAACTTATTAATAGCGCCCTTGAAACCGTCGATTTTCTCTTGACTCGAGTTATCCAAATGACGAACTAAAGCAACGCTGCATTTAGCTAATAACGTCAAAGCAGCTGCTTGTTCGCAGAGTTTATTTTCAGAGAAAATAATTACACTGCTTTTTTCAACCAACTGCGAAGCTTGTTTCACGTAACCGAGTTCAAGCTGCAATTTTAAAATTACGTTTATTAAATCGAGCAATATTTTTCTGTATTTTTATACGTCATTTAGCTTACTTGTAATTTGGCAATTTCCAATTTAATCAGAGCCTTGAATCTAGGGTATCCGTAACGAATGGCGTAAGTTAGAGCTTTTCTCAGCATGAAGAACGCGGCACCTCCTTTTTTAGCACGAGCTCCTATAAGATAGGCTCGTAACAGGTAATGCGGAGTGAGATCCGACTCGTCGCTTTGGTTTGATAATATGTCGTCGATACGTTTAGCTGCTTCGGTTCGGTCACCTTTTTCCAAACATAGTTCGGCTAATCTGCAGAGGAAATGAAGAAATGTTAAGTATATGTAAAATATTTATAGGCTGCTAAATAAGTTGGAAGATAGACCTTACCTTAATAAACTTTCTTTTTTATCAACGGTCGCAATTTGACAAGCAGCTTTGTAGGCGTCGTTCCATAAATTCAAATGCAACGAGTATTCAAAGTAGAGCAGTTGTTCGCACATTTTCCACCACTTTGAGAATTCGTGAGGGAATCTGTCTTTGGCATGAGTCAGTACCATTTTAGCTACTTGATATTTTCCCTTAAAAAAAATTTCTCATTCAATACAAAAAATATTCATAAAATCGATTTAAAAAAAAAAATTGAAAATAATTACCACATTTGACAGAAACCCAGCTATGTTACAAATACACGTACAAACGCCCTCCGTATTATAGGTAGTCAGCCCATAAATGGCGAAAGTTGTATCGATGTTTAATAAAATTTGACTTATTAGGAAGGCAATATTGTATTGTCCGTAGCTGCACCAAATAGCCGCTCGATGCGATACACTCGTGAGCGTCAAGTCTGACAGCGTACGTTGAGAATTTATAGCATCACTTTTGTCTAACAACTGCAAATTCGAAATCATAAACTTGAGCTTATTCGAGCAAAAAATGTCACACCGATCGAAACAATGCTCACATTGAAAATATGATTGCTGTTTTGACCAATCTTCAAAAAATTCTGAGCGCACATTTGCAAACTCAGCGAGGCAATTTGATGCAATTCCAATTCTTCGCATTTTGAAACAGTTGATTCTATCAGATCTACCTATAAATACGAGAAATCAAATAGGACAAAATTCGGGCTCAATTTCACGAAGTCCGGACTCACTTTTTTATCTTCGTGTAAACACCTGAGCCATGCTTGAGCAATATGCAAACAAATATTGTCGTTAGATTCGTGAGATAAAATGATACATTCCTTCAAAGCTGAAATGGCACCCGATCTGAAAAAAAAATTATGCTCATTGGACACTTGGGAAAAAGTATTCGAAATTGAATTTTTGCGCACTTACACGTTGCCAAATTTGACATTCAGAATCGCTAAATTTAAGGCAGCAAATCGGTACCCTTTGGCTTTATCTTGATAACTAACGTTATCAAAAAATTGAAAAAGATTTTCCAACGCTCCACTGAATTCTTTAACCCTTAAACAATTTAAGTAGCTGACGAAATACTGCAAAACAAACCAAATGATTCAGATATACGGGTGCAATTATAGAAATATACGAGCAAAACATAAGATTAGTTACCGCTTCAGAATAATCAGGATTTATTACAATAATTCTGTTCAAAATTCGATGTAATTCTAAAGGAGGAAGGGCAGAGTTTTCATCGAATTCTAAAAACAGGGCTTGCTCCGCTAAAAACAACTCGGTTTGTCGGTGAGACCAAGATAAACATTCTACGTGTCTTTCGTTTGAATCCCTAAAACCAAACGGTAATAAATACACTTCACCTGTACGATGGAAAAATCGAAATTATGTACAACTTACGGTACAGGATCCACTCCAAATAATGTAACTATGGGATTAGTAAAAGGGCTCTGTGTAGAGACGCTAATTTCCATTTCGTTCGTATCCTGCATACTCATATCGGAATCATTAGGGTGAGTTGCACTCATAGTTTGTGTTTTCTTATCATCGGTCATTATAGAGGAACTATGAGGTATCGGTGCAAACGTATCTTCTTGAACGTTGCCTTTATTCATTAAATAATACTGCTGGTAAAGTCTGTAAACTTTTACAGTTTGTGAAAATGTCAGCTTATCCAGGAATACGATCATCTTACGGAAAAATACCCCTGTAAGGAGGAATCGTTACATGATAACTGATAATTATCGATTTCATTTATTTCTAAAACGTCTAACTCACCAACGGGGCAACATCTATGGATACTAACAGTGTTGAAAAGACCAGAAGATGGTTCTATAATAAACCTTTCCGATTCTGTAATAAAATTTAACAAAATATCCACATCGGAACTGACTACTTCGTTGACATTCGAATTGAATCTATTTAAAACAGTAGGGCTCAGATTGAATTTGCTATCAGTTATAACAGATACGAATTGAGCAAACGAAAAATCCGGACTCTAAAACAAATCAAGTTTCTCAGATTGGTAGCGTATTTAATTTTTTTTTTTTTCAATTTTTACTTTGATATGTTACCTGTAACAAATATTGAATTAGTTTACAAAATCCTAACCGCCTGTTGATCGTATAAGCGGTGGGATCATTATCTGCAAAACAACCAAAACACAGATGGAAAAATAGTGAATCATTCGCTTACGTAGATTTGTTGAAAATATAGACTAGCGTCATGTTTACCTTTTTCGGTTACATAAGCTCTGATCAAAAGTAACGTAGAAATGTTGTGAGCAGTGAGAACCTCTTCATACCATTTTTTACTTAATGGAGCAAGAGTACTCAGAGCAGGTGTTAAAGTGCTCAAGGGTAAATTATCTTTTATCATGTCGTTGTCCTGCAAAATTTCAAAAAAATAATTTTATTACTTGAAACACAATTTCTTCTCCATATGATATGATAAAATTCCTTTACCGATCATTCAACTTTGAGGCGATTAAATTCGAAAACAAATAGTGATAAATAAAAATTTTCCAGCGTAGATTTTCCTCGGGCAAAGAAGCTATGGTTACCAGACCAAAAAAAAAAACAACAAAATTGATTATTTTGAAAATTTCAACATATAGAATGGATAATAATTGTAAGACTTTCTTTTGAAAAAAAATTTTTAATGCATTTTTTTATCAATTTTGGTTCTGATTTCTTTTTTCAAAACAATTTTTTTTGTTGTCGCCCGAACGTTGACCTCAAAAACCAACCGTCCAAAATCCAAGGTTTTGGAATTTTTAGAACAAACATTTTTATTTAGAATTTCTCCAGTACAGTTCTTTCGGAAATGATTTATTAAAAATTATTTAATCCATAAATGACGCAAAAATTTATGGAAATTTATTTTATTGTAGTTTTCTTAAACTTTTATGTCGAAAAAAGCTATTAAAATAATTTAATACGAGATTCTACCTATACTAATGGTTCCCGAGATGTACACAAGTTTTGCAAAAAACAGCGCCATTCGTAAGTAGGCAACTACCCCTTCACCTACCCAAGGTAGGAAGGGAAACCCCTTTTTCGAAGATTCTGCGACATTGTCGTGTTTTGATCACGTGACTTTCGTACTGTAGTTATTTCTCATCAAAGATGGCGCCAACCCTAGTAGAAATATTACATTGTATCGATGAATATTATCGTTTTAATTAAATTGTGAAGTGTTTTAAGAAAAATTGTAATAAATACGATTGTATATAATTGTAATACCTATAGTGTTTTGTCATTACGTGTTCATAAATGAGATTTACGCATGAAAAAGGACATGATATCAATTAGATCAACAGATTTTTCGAAAGTGGTAAATGTCATAATTTTCAAGTTATGTGATATTTAAATGGTCGTTCGATGTGAATGATACGTATTTCTTCTTCGGTGAATAAGTGATCAAGCCGTTTTGATTAATAATTTTTCATTATTTGTGCGATATAATCAGTAAAAAGTGATACATCTGCAGTGCTGCCATCTATAATTGTTGTGTTTTTCAGTATTTTGGACTACGAAATATCGATGATATTTTATAATATCAACAGTGTAAGAGCTCAAATTTACTTGAATTGGTCGTTAATTTCTACCACTAAATGCATGCAACCATCGCCGTCCATCAATAACTTTCCCACCGAGCAGATCTTCATGTCAACACCTCCGCTATATAGGTTACCCAGTGTCTGGTAACTGTTCATCCAATATACCAAATAATCTCGATATAAAGCTTTAAAAAGGTTCGAAAGCTGCCCTGCCTCAAACCTCCAGACACCGTACACGTTTTAAAGGCCCTCCTGAGAAGGTTACTTTTCAATTGACGTCGAAATCGGTGAATCCTTGTTACGTGTTTTGTATTCATCTGCACAATGCCTACGTCCCTTACTTCGTCCAATTTAGCAAATAATTCGCTCAATTCTTCGTTCAGCTTCACATAATCTCGGATTAATTCATTGTCTGGCCGGCTCGAAGCTTTAAGAATCCTAAATCATTGAAATTTTATTGATAATATTCCTTGTCAAATCTTCAATTGAGAATATTGTGTTGACATGTACCAGACAATAGACATTGCCACCCCGACTGTACTCGTCTTAGGTTTAAGGTTTTTACTTCATGTTTCTTACCATGAAACATTGTTTTGCTCTTACACGAGGGTTATTTTCATTTTGTTTGTCCCACTGACCTGTCACCTGGAAGAATTTCTGGAATAGCTTGGAATTCCCATAACACCAATAGTAATTTGAAATTAGAGTAATTACCCACTTGAGAAGCCTAATTTTGCTTAAAGCTATGATACATTGTCGACAAGCATCTTGTAAAATTGAACAAAAGCCTTTAAGTACCCTTAAGTGTAGTTTTTCTTTGGACTTTGTGTGGTTGTTTGTATTCGTTCAAGTGGAATTCTTAGTTTTGTAAATGATTTTCTAATAATTCGGTGTGTTTTGATTTGTTACAGTTGGATCAAAAATTAGATTACTTGTTTAATTATCGTCAACCTCAGCAATGTAGTAAGTACGAATAGAAAATCTATGTAAACAGACTCGTTAAAACATGTGTACTGATTATCAATCGATGATAATTTTCAAAAGATAGGTATTTAAAAAACGGTTCACCTATGGCGTACAAAACCGTCTGCCATTCGTAGCACCCATCACCGCGTTGAACACACAATCGCAAATTGGTGTAACACCTTTGATGTACTTAACACCTCGTTCTTTTTTTGTTTTTTTCAAAGGCTGGAATGCTACGACAGCGGGGGTGGTCTGTTTATAATATCGCTTTAATTAATGATGTCACATAGAGGCAAAAGACAAGCATTCAGATCTGATGATGTTACTCCTGGTAAAGCATTCGTGTATTACAGCTCATCTTACCCGGTGAATGTACGATTTTCTATACGATTTATTCTTGTAGTTGCAACGAAGAGGAGGAAAGGGCGCGCTACGACGGTTGCGGAAGAAGAAGAAACGTCCGCCATGGATCGGGCTCAATCGTACACCGGTGCCTCGATTTCCTCCGATATTAAAATGCCCTCAATTTACAATCGCAGTGTTACCGATGCTCCAGCTGAGGTATATTTTCACATTTAAACGGTCGTTGTATAATGTTTGCTACTTAATAAAAACAAATCGACGAAGAAGAAAGCAAAAAGAAAAAAAAACAACTTTGATTGGAAAATACGTTATCAGAATTTCATAGCAGATAAGAAATGATAAAATATTTCGACGTGCATTACGAATACCGTACTCGATATATTTCGGTTTATAATTTCTAATTTTAAGGTATAATTTTGCATATTTTATCCGTCGAATAATTCGAATCGCTTGTTTTGTTTTGTTTTGTGTTATGCTGGCGATTGCAGCTTTTCCGTAAAGATCTAATTAGCGCAATGAAGTTACCCGATTCGGAACCCTTAACCAGCGATCATTATTGGGTGATAACCGACCAATGGAAACAAGAATGGGAGCGCGGAGTTCAAGTACCTGTGAAACCAGATTCATTGCCGGGACCAGTTGTCACTTTAGCATCCACCAATGCCAACAATCAATCTAGAAAAATGCACACCGAATTTAAACTGTACGTGGTACCTCAAGTAAAACCGTTTAGTTGTGATAAGTCGTACCGGAATCGATATTACGATAAGCGTATCGCGTCGTTAGGTTGGTTAAAATAAACTAAAAGCCTTTATCATCAATTTCATTGATAAAATGTACGTTTTGCGTTTTTCCCTCATTTTCCTCATGTCGAGAATAATATTTTATTCGTGTTAATCATTTTACCTGCAAATGAGGTTAAAGTGGAACCCTTCGACCGTTTGTTATGTCTAAATAGACAGGTCAATAAGGTATTTGCGAAGTAATACGCGGCCTTGATTATTTTATCGATGCGAGTGTAACAAGTATGATGAAATATTACGTCTTTTTTTTATATCGTGTTTCAATGTAAAATCCGTTCAGGCCGGCGAATCAGTATCTTTTCTCGATGCAATTCGCTTATACAATCAGAGATCGGGCATAAGGTTACTGACCTTTGAAGGATATACGTCTAGGCTTGATCTTGACATTCGCCTTTGTACCTGTTTCAGACCTAAAAATAAATACATTCGTATAACAAAGGATGAACATTTTCGGGTAGACGAACACTACTTATCGAATGTTGGCATTCAGGCTGAAAAATGCTGCGCCTATGACCTAGAAGATGTGGATGTAGTGTGGCTGAATATCGTTAATGGCGAACGCGCTCTACTTGGTAATTTTATTGGCAATAGATTTCGCTTTATGTAGATTATTTGAAGATTAACTGATTAAAATTTCGGTTTTTACGTAGGATTACCGCCTATCAGCCAAGATCAACTAGAACGCGTTATAGAAGAACTAGAAATGCGCTGCTGGGAGAAAGTTCATGCCATTGTCAAAAAGGAAGAAGGTTTAGCTTTGGAATTCGATGAAAGTGTTATCTGCGATGTTTGTCGATCGGTAATTATCTTATTTCAACTTCGACAACCAGGTAGATCGGTCATTGTTATTGATTTTTAATGCTTTTAGCCTGATTCCGAAGAAGGCAATGAGATGGTATTCTGCGATTGTTGCAATATCTGCGTTCACCAAGCGTGTTACGGTATCACAAGCATTCCAGCCGGTCAATGGTTATGTCGAACTTGCGCTTTAGGTCTCAGGCCGGAATGTGTGTTATGTCCGAACAAAAACGGAGCAATGAAATCGACGCGTTCCGGTCAAAAATGGGCTCACGTATCGTGTGCTTTATGGATACCGGAAGTCAGCATAGGATGTGTTGAAAAAATGGAACCTATTACGAAAATTTCCAGTATTCCGGTACTTTTTTTTGCAATATTTTTATGAGTCGAAAAAAAAATGAGAACGTTAGTTATACTAATCGATCGTATTGTATTGCTTTGAAAATTGTAGCAAAGTCGTTGGGCTTTAATATGCGTATTATGTCGTGAGCGAGTCGGTGCCTGTATTCAGTGTTCGGTTAAAACGTGTAAAACCGCCTATCATGTTACGTGCGCCTTTAAACACGGATTAGAAATGCGTGCCATTATCGACGAAGAAACTACCACCGACGATGATAATACTGTTAAATTAAGAGTAAGTTTACCTCTTGCACTTCGAGTTTCTATTTCACGAGGGCACTGTAATTAATTAATTTTTTTTCTTACGCAGTCTTATTGTCAGAAACATAGCATTAGTAGTAAGAAAGATATGAGCAGTATTCAAGGAACTGGTTCAGACGAAGAAATCAAAAAGAAACAACGCAAAGATATGACTACTGAGGAAAAAACTCATGCTAGAGCTGTTAAGTAAGTTTCACAAATTTTTGTCTATTCCCCTTTTTTTTATCTATTTGCCTTTAGAACGTTAGAACGATGTGGTAATGATTTCTTCATCTGTAGACTGCAAGAAATCGAAGCCGAATTCGAGAAACATGTCAGCGTCAAAGACATCACTAGGAAATACGATGTCGATCCGGAGGGACTCGAATATATTTATAATTATTGGGTGCTCAAACGCAGAGCTTCGTTTAACAAACCGTTACTCGCCCCCAAGAGCGACGATGCGTCCGACTTGCTGAGCAAAAATCAAGAACAAGTTGACCAAGAAAAAATGAGGATGTTCGTGCAGTTGAGGCAAGATTTAGAAAGGGTAAGTAGACTTCTGGAGCATCGTTTCCTCAGATATAGAAAAGAAAATCATTTTTTTTTTATTCGTTTTTTCCTCAGGTACGAAATCTATGCTACATGGTGAGCAGACGGGAGAAGCTATCACGTTCATACCAACGTCTCCGCGAACAAACATTCTACAAGCAAGCGGCTCTGCTGTCGGATACGCGAATCAATCTGAGTACGGCGGAAATTACATCGATCAAAGAAGCAAATCATGGCCCGTCGATATATGATCGTCTATACTCGCACTCGAACGCTCCGGACTTGAGTACAGACTTCGAAACGATGGTGTCGCGTATCGCCGGCTACACGGACAGCGATCACTATTCGCCTAGGCGTAACGTTAACGGATACGTGTTTCCGTCACGCGGCGACAGTTCGGGCAAACGATCACTCGTGAACGGCGACATCAAAAGCTTATCATCTGAGAGCAATTTGTCGAGCACCAGCGACATAGAGACCACGGTGAACAATAATAGAATGAATAAGTCGCAGCGAAAAAACGCGGTAGAGCATCGCACAAAAAACACGGCGCGAAGAAGAAAAAGCAACGCGTCGTCGGTCGCTTCGTATATGGATACGTCATCGGCGAGCGACCTGGAAGACGCAACGAAGCCGACCACCGGCGCAGCCATCAATCGACAACATTCAAAAAAGTCATCAACGCCGGCGTCAGCCGCCTCAAAAAAGTCGTCACCTTCGCTAGGCCGCTCGTCGTTCGATCTGCTCGAGCAGCGGCTGCAGCGAAGTCGAAGCAGCGGCAGTGCTACTGCTGCAGATGATGATGACGAGGAGGATGATAGCGAAGAAGATCTGTTCTTAATACGACCGTCGTCAAAAACCAAAGGAGGCGATTTCAAGAAGAAAGCCGTCAGCGATATTTACTCCAGCGATTCAGACGACGATTCGTATTCGGCCAAGACGTCGGCAGCATCAAAAGATTCCCGTAAATTTGTCCCAACGAAAGCTTCCATGAAAGAATTCTCAGCCGGAGGCCATAAGTCAAAAGACGCGGCCGGAAGTAACGGTATCAAATCAAAGAATACCAGTAGCGGCAGCAGCCAGCCGTCGAGTACGGAGAAACGTAAACGAGTCAAGGATCTCTTCGATGAAGAATCGGATGACGCGTCGAGTAAAGATGGCAAACGTGGCGATAAGACGCGCACTTTGGATGATGAATTATCGTCATCGTTCGGTACCGTTCCTCAACGTAAAAGTGTCAAAGCCGCTAGTGCAACGCTTACGACAACGACGCCGGCTACTACCAAGTACAAAAATCGTAAATCTGAAAAGAAGTCTCCGACTAAATCCTCATCCGGCGCTCGTAAAGATGACGCTGAAACTAGGGCAGCTGATTCCGATAAGAATACCAATTACATGGATATGCTGCCATTCGTGCCGCAACGAGCCGCAGCCAAAAAGGCTATAAAAGCCATCGAGCACATTAAAAACGGAATGGTAAAACCTACGACGCCATTTGACGATGCCCAGCAACAAATCGAGCTATTTAAATCTTCAAAATCAACTTCGTCATCGCAGCAATCGCAACATCAGCAGAAAAGTACGCATAAGAAAGAGTCGTCGAAACACCATCATCATCATCAAAAATCGTCAACTTTATCGGCGTCCTCGGCCACCAATCACGACTCCGAATCTAAATCCGACAGTAAATTTGGAATTTTGGGAGATAAAAAGTCGTCTGGCTCCTTTCACCAAAAATCGACGTCCACCGGTTCAGCAGCGTCTGCTATTACGCCGTCGAGTATCTCATCAGCCTCGTTATCGTCGACCGCCCTCAGTTCAGCAGTTAGTAGTATTTCTTCGCTTACCTCGGCGATTACAACTTCATCGACGACTACTGCCATTAGCTCAACGGCGTCTGTAACGTCAGCCTCGCTTTCTATTACGACACCTGCTGTTGTAACGACCAAAAAACCGAGCGCATCGAACCGTAGCTCGTCCAGGTCTTCGTCATCGGGGTCTTCATCGTCATCGTCGTCATCGACGTCTTCAACATCATCGTCGTCCTCGTCTTCGTCTTCATCGTCGTCGTCGTCGTCCTCTTCGGGCAGCTCGTCGTCGTCAGATTCGTCGAGTTCCGATACCGAACCGGAAAATGACCCCGTGAAAAAGATGGCCATCAAAGCCACGGCTCGTGTGACCTCACCTCCTGCTGCTGCAGCTGCGGCCGTCGTCACTACTAAACCGATGCCTAAGTCAAAGAAACGCGAACAACTGCGTATCGCGGGGCACGATAAAAACGAGCCAGCTCCGACTGCCGCTGTCAAAAAACCTATTACATCTGATGTAACTACGCCCACACCCGCAACGGTTTCGCAACAGGAAGAAGTCGACGATAAACCCACCCCGGCCATTGTCGAAGATAACGATGTTTCGGCTGCTATTCAAGATCTGTACAAAGAAAGTACATCGCGAAGGTCGCTATTCGATGACATAGAGTGCGACGTGAACAAAGTAAAACCGCCGTCGCCAACGCCTCCTTCCATGATGGAGCTCGAATCGGCTGGCTCGATGTTCGGTAGTAAAATACCTACACCGGCGCCGCCGACAGACGACTACATGGCAAGCTGCGAAACTAAGTCAGCCATTGAACATTTGACCAACAACGAAAGCGACTTCTTATCTCGACATGGTTGGGAAACGGAATCGGCGACAGCCAGTATCGGCAGCGCTAGTCAAACAGCCGTCGGCGTTGATAATATGGAAAGAAACTTTGCCGATTCGTTAGAGGCGTTCTTTAACGAAGACTTCGACGACTCCTTCAAAGATGACTCGAAAGAAGATAGCGCTCGCGAAACTTTGAATTTAGTTGAAAAACTAAGACTGAAATTGGCTAATAATAAGGCCACCGATGACGACGTTCTTGCATCTGCTCCAACTCCAGATGTGGCTATCGACGATACCAAAGCAACTAGCGACGTCGACCGCAACAATTTAGATCACGAGAAAAACCCACCTAAGCAGATCGCGGATGCCAATGCTGCCGCCGCTTTGAATAAGGAACAAATGCCGCAGTTGGAGCCGCAGCAACCGCTCTCGATGCCAAGTCCCATGCAGACGCAACAACAACAACTACAACAAACTCAGATACCGCCTCATTCGCAAGCTTCGATGATGCGAAACAATCTCGATATATTCAATCCGTGTTCATTTGCTGCTGACATGCTTCAATCAGCGGCCACCGCAGGCGTAGATGTCTCATCTATGATGGCGTCCGAGAAAAGCTTACCAATTACCGATACCATAAGTATTAATACGGACGCACAGTCTTGGCTTCCGAATTCGCAACCACATCAGCCCAGTAGTGATCGTAGCTTCTCCGCTGATGAACGCTGCAGCGGCGATCGCATTTCGTCGTCGCCGTACCGTCATGAAGACGATGCCAGCCTTATCAATAGATGGTCCGAAAACGTCATGATTCCATCGAGACGATCGGATTGTTCGTCTACGTCAACTTCGTCGTCCGGATCGTCATCTGCGTACTGTGGCGATGTACTTCCAAGTGCTGCGCAGACTGCTGTCGATATGATGAGAAGCGTAGCCGCTACTGTAACCGATAGTATTATGCAGTCTGCCAGAAACGAACAACAAATGATACAGCAAGCGACTCAAAACCAGTCGCAACAACAACAACAACAACAGCAGGTTGAGCAACAACAACAGCAGCAGCAGCAAGCGTTGCTAATGCAACAACAGCAACAAGAAGCTTTACGAAAATCTGCCGCCGTCCTGGGTGATTTACTTAGACCGATCGATCAGAGCGGTGATAATCATCATTATACCAATTCCATCCAGGACAGCCTTTATTCGACATATCGAGATCATTTGTCGTCAATAATGACCGGTAAAATGCCACCGTACGACGGCAGATCTCCTCTGTTTCCAAGCTCAGCTTTTGAATCTTCGTGCGGATATCAAGCTGCAATGGGCAAACCATACGAAACGCCTTTAATGATTCAGACGCCTAATGCGGGCGCGGCTGCAGCTTCGTTCACCAGTACGTCACTGAATATGGCCTTCATGTCGTCGATCATATCTCCGATACCGCCGATCAATACGGACGATACTACGCTGGCGGACGGTGGCACTGCTTCGACGCCGACGACTGACGAAAGCAGCAGTAAACTGGATACGCCGACTCCCAGAATGAACAGTATTAAAGATATATTCGGTGGTAGCTTCGTAGCCGAAGGTGATGGTAAAGATAAAAATGAAGAATCAGGCTTCAACGATAGCACCATCGGCACCGATGATCTCGTTAATAATATTTCACTCACCGATACGAAGTCGAGCGCTTCGACCACGACTCCGACTGTGACGCCGTCGCCAGTCACCGTGCCTTGCGAACAAAAGAGCGATATTGAGAAAACGATCGACGAAGTGGCGGCCGCCGTCTCATCTACGCCGGTGTCCACGAGTACGCCTCAACCTGACTCTCGACTCGACAGTGTCGCTGCGACAATCGTACCTCCTTCTCCGTCACCAAAGCTATCTTCTCATAGTGCCAAAAAATCGCCTACCAAACCGACCAGAACTTCGGCGCGAGTCTTGTCTCAAAATAAATCACCTATCGCTAAGTCACCTCTGGCCAGCGGCATCTCACCTGCCAGATTACCTCCTGCGGTCGCCGAATCTCCTACTGCCACTCCGGCTCCGCCCGTAAAACCCACTAAGACGACGTCGAGGAAAAATCACCGGAATAATAACCGTACCGGAGGCCAGCGTAATCGTGGCGGTCGTGGCAGAGGCCGCGGTCGAAGCGCAGCCCAAGTTGCCGGATTCTTCCATCGTGACTGGGATGACACGAATTCGAAACTCGTCGGCACGGTTTACGATTTCGATAACGAATTAGACGACATTGGCGCGGATAATTTCGAAAATTTGCGAGCCCTCAGAGAAGAACGGCGTAAATCGACCGATACGGTGTACAGTAAGTTATCGACGCCATCGAAAGAAACTTGTTACTCGCCCAAATTCGCCAGCCCGTCGTCACAACAGCCACCCGCAGCCTCGCCACATCAGCATACAAAACGAAGCGGTAAATCGTCGGCAGCTTCTACGCCGTCGGGGCGTGCCTCGCATACATCGCAATTATCGCCTTTGTGCGAAATCAGTAACAACGGGAGAATCATTACCAAAGACTATCGCGATAATATTGTCGCTCCGCATCCTCCTGCACCTCCACCTGCCGACGACGAAGAAGACGACGATGAAGAAGCAGCGGTTGCCGAAGAAGAAGACGAAGAAGAGGAGGAGTTACACTGCGACAGATCGTCGTCCAAATCGGCAGCTGCTAATTCAACGTCGTCTGCCGCAGCCGCCGCTACCTTGGCCAAAGATAAAACGATGACGACGTCGCCAACGTTACCGCAACCTCCGATTCAGTCGGCCGCCGCTGTCGAACTCGCTGCAGTGCAGCCTTTGTTGCCTGGTCCGGTCGATATGCGTACCTATAGCGGCGACAGTCTGTACGAATCTCAGAATCGTATCGATTCCCATCACGAAAACGACTCTTACGCGAATATTACGCCGGTAACAGCACCTTCGTCGAAGAATTCGACGACTGTTCCATCTCTGTCCGAACCTGTCAGCGATATCGCCGAAGCGTTGGAGAAAGAAATCGAAAGGTGCTCCGCTCTACCGACGATCACCCCCAGCCTCGGCCGTACTCCTAAACGGTCGCCATGCGATGTTAGAACCTCTGCTGCGGGTCTCAACTCGGGCGTCTCCGATTCCATATCCAAATTCACCGATCCTAGTACGATTAACGTTACCAACATGTGTGCAGCCTCCGCCAATGTGGCTGTAGCACCTTCTAATCATTTCGCACCCTCGAGTCGTGGCCCAAGCGAAGCTACAGCTACGATAATCGAAGACGACAGCAATAGCTTATCGAGAAACCAGCTTAAGATGAAAATCAAAGGCCCCTATTCGGATGCCAACTACGTTCCTATTACTACGTCAGCTTCTGCCGCCGGAAACGTACCTCACCAATCTATTCCGGTAGTCGCGGCTCAAGCTACTGTGCCGAACGAGTTCAACATGTCTTCGGGTAACCTTAATATATCTGGAGTTATATCGGCGGCTACTTCGACTTCTAGTTACAACCGTCGTATGCGAAAGAAAGAACTACTAAGGCAATACTGCACTCAGCTTGATAATACGGACGAATGTGCCAACGACGCAATGGCCGCAGCTACGGCAGCCGGAATGATGCCGCCGACTGTCGTCGCTAACGAAACAGCGAGCTCAATGCCGGCGCCCAATCAACCGGCTCCCAAAAGCTCGGTGCCTAGTTACAAGTTACCTAAGGCAGTCGCTTCGATGACCACCATACCAACGAAAGAAGACTACAAAGCTCTAATCGACGCGGCTACCAGCATCGATAAAAAGAAACGAGGCAAAGAGAAGTACTCGGCTGTGTCTTCGGCATACGATCACGAATCCAGCACCCCTTTCGGTGGCAATAGCAACAGCAACGCGAACAGCTACAACAACGTTTATTACAATAATAATAATGCTGGTAAGCAAAATTACTCTTCGGTCGGCGTGTCAGGCTCTTTGTCCGACAAAATCAACATCAACTCGGATTCGAACGCATCGACGGGCGGATCCGATAATCACGTAGGAAAACGTAAAAGTCGCGGCGGTAATTCGTCCTGCGGCGCGCCACCCAAACTTAAGATCAAAATAGGCAACGTTCCTTCGGTGGTGGCCGTAGAAAACAACTCGAGCGCCGCTAGTAACACGGGCACGTCGTCCGGTAGCACTTTCGAAGACAAAAACCTGCGATTGAGACCGCCGAAAAAACGTCTGTGCGACTCGGCCGACAAGCTGCCCAGCACCGCTACCATGGAGCAGCTGAAACGCGAAAGTATGCGATACCGATCCAAAGTGATCAGCGAATTCGAGAATAGCGCCGCCGAAGGTACCGGCAGCGGTAGCAGGACGCAGTCTAGAGGAGGCGGCAGCGTCGACGACGCTTACTTCAGCGACAACGATAATTCGGTGTCGTCTACGACCAAAGATACCAGCGTCGGTGGCGGCTCGTCGAGTAAATCGTCGAAAAAGAGTCGTAAACGTTCCTCATCGGGCGCGGCTTTCGGCCAAAAATCCAGTAGCAGTAAACGCAAAAAGAAGTCTAAGAACAACGGTAACGACGACGCCGACAGTACGCCTCAAGCTCAAGTACACGTAATTACCAATCACGAAGTGAGCGAAGGCGCACCCAAAAAGATCATCATCAGGTTCGGCGGTCTGTCGTCCATGCAGCCAGAATCGGCTGCGTCGCCTCCGCCACCACCACTAGCCACGCCCAAACCGCCCAAATCCAAACGAAACATGAACCACGAACTAGACTCGGTCAGAACTAATAAAATTACGCCGATCAGGTTAAAATTACAAAGATCGAAAGAAGGCTACGTAACCAAGTCGTCGTGCGAGGAAGAGGTTGATTCATCATTGGCCAAAAAAAAGACGACCGTAGGAGCTGAAACTTCGACGGCAGCAACGTTACCAAAACACGTACCATCGACGTCGTCGTCCAGCACAGCCGAGAAGAATTCCTCCGTGGATACGGCGTCCGCAATGAATCCTCCTTCTTCGACGCCTTCGTCGGTTACAGCGGCGTCTACTTCCAATACAACAGTGTGATTTAGATATTTTTAATTCTATTTGTTTTTCTCTCTCTCTCTCATTGTTCGTCTTTTTG
>JAAOIU010069656.1:0-11073 GCA_018107765.1 Hypogeococcus pungens | reverse complement strand
GTGCAGCTCAACGTTCTCGTTAAAATTATGAGAAATTTCGTTGATCATCTCATAAATGGCTGTGTAGTGTGCATGCCTGAAAATGAACGAGACGGCGTTCATAATTTAGAAAGTAGACCGCTTAATGGAAAAAATGCGAGTTCGTTCTTAGCTGACATCAAGTTACAGCAAGTTTTTAGTACTTTTTGGACTTTCACCTTTCAGTTTTTTCTTCCTTTGAAAAAATCGAAAATCTAAAAAATCGACGAAGTTGAAATATTTTTGATCCAAAGGGTGCCCATGATCAAAACTGAGATAAAGAACAAAAACTAATCAAAATTCGATCTGACTAAAGTAGAGCTACTACTTCAATAATCGCTGCTGTATGGCAGAGCATGTCAGAAATCGACTTTAAATGACCTTTCCCTTGATTTGAAATGTTTTTCACCTGAAGAATATTAAGCAGGTAACAACAGGGCTGTGAGAACGACAAAATTAAAGTTCGTTTTCGTTCTCAGAAGCTCTAGAATAAGATTCTCCGCTTTTCCGCTCATTTTCTAATTTAAAATTTTGTCCTCGGTCTTGTTCTCGCTCTCGTTTTTCGTTTTCTTTTCTCAATCTTCTACCCGTTATTTTGTTTACGTTGAACTTCAATTTAGATAATTTATTTTTTATCATTAACCTTATTATTTTATTTTTCAGTTCTATTAAAATTTATCTGTTTCTCAAAATTTGTCGAGATCGCCTTGTTTAGTAAATTTTCTGTTTTTCAGAAATTTTCAATTTTTCGAAATGCGTCATTTTTGAAATTTAAGCTTTTTTTTCCTGTACAATTTTTCAATTTCTTGAAAATTTACCAATTTTACAAAATTTGTCAAAGTCGTTTTTAAATTTTCGCTGTTTTTCAAAAGCTGCCAATTTTTCCGAATATGACTCGTCAAATAAAATTAATAAAAAAAATTCCTCCAAATTTAATTGAGAAAAAAACATTTTAAATGGGAACAGAATTCTTTGGCCCAAATTTTTCTGAATGGCTGAGATCAGTCTCTGTCTTCCTAAATAAGGTAGCTGAACGATGTTATTCACTGCTGGAAAAGAAGCAGATCAGTAAGAAAAATTTTTATGAATTCGATTTTTCCGTACCTTTTCCACTATTTTGCTAGTATTGTCAGTAGTTTTCGAAAAAGTTGCAAGGAAATATTTTCATAAAATTTTGTTTTAAACAAAAATTTCAACTTTTTAATCATAAATAGGTGTTTCCGCATCAAACAGTAATCTTATGTAAGTATGTAATTTACGTAAGTATTTACCAGCCAGCTTCGAAATCCGTCCAGAACTACTCTTTAACTTATGAAAAACTTCAGCAAGATGAAACAGTTAAAAGTAGGTACGTAAGTAAATGAAAAACGCTAACGTGAATCGTCTCGTCGACGCAAAACTCATTAACCAATTCAATCACCATGAAAACCATTCGACTGGAGGTGATTTTGACGCACAAGTTTAATGGGAAAGTTCATTTTCAAAAAGGTCGACGTTATACACCAATGAAGCAATCGCTGTATCAACGAGCACCTAGTGCAAACACGATATCAAGTTACTCATAAACTGTCAACAGGGTGACGTTTACTTCTTAAATCAAAATACCCGAAGTTGCTGCGAAAAACTATAAGAAGTATTGCAAGCTGCGACGAAGTGATTACTCGAGTATTTTATTTATTTAAACCGCAATCTCGTTTTTCGGCTTCATTTCGACAGTCATGAGTATATAAGTGTCATAGCCTAGCTATTACGTAGAGACTTCGGTACAAAGACCAAGTTATATTTTCATCAAATCAACATCGATTTTGTATCAATTAACAGGTAACATTTTTAATTACTAAAGGTTGTGTGAAAACAGGCGCCGAAACATAGACCTTCAAGGTGGTTTCTTTTTGCAACACGATTCGTTTCTATAAATATGTATAGCATTTAATTAGTAGATATCAGAGGTAGCTAGGTAGCAGGTACCGTCAGATGATAGATACTAGGCGCAACAGTGTCAAAACATAATTAAACAATCGGCTCGAGTCTCACTGAAAATATGAGTACTGCAGGGCGTAACATGAGTGGAGGGCTCGGATCGGATATCCTATTATTATCAGTTCATCATCATGCAGGAGCGAACAATTAAAAATAATAACATGAGGAAGGTCCATATCGTCTTTGTTATATAATAAATTGAAAAAGCGCGCGGTCTATACTTCCTTTGATTCAATTATGTCAAGGCTCGAATTGGTTAACTTAATTTCCTTCATTAAGGCAGAAAATACAACTTCACACATAGGGCTTCAGAAATTTACAAGTTAAAGGGATTCAAGCTCGTTAACAGAAACCAGACAAATTAGGTAATAATCCCATCGCTTTAGAAGTAAAGTCTCGATATTAATACAACAGTGTCAAAGTGAATGTAGCGAAGGTAACCGATCGCTTAGCTAACAACGCTGAACCGCACCTCACCACTAACATCCCAAATACTCGACATTGTTTTTTAATAAATTTCGTTTTTTATCCACCAGCTGTTTACGCAGACACATTGTTTTAAAGACATTCGACAACTATTTCGTTAATTTAACAAGCCGGTCGAGTATTTGAAAAATTTACAACATTTTTCTGATACCATGCTCGTCAAATTCCTCTTTATACGACAAAATAAAAACTTTCAAAAATTCTCACCTTTCATATTAAAAAATTGCTAGCATTTTCAAAAGAGTAAACGAATTTTTGATGGATATAAAAAAAGACTATTCAGAGCGAACAAAAAATTACGTGTGTACATCGCTTGCTGCGATACCCGCGTACCCACGCTTTTACCATCAAGTGCTTTACCCATCAAGTCGCATTCTTACGGTTATTTTTCGTGTTTTTTCACCATTTGAAAATTTTCCATCGATTCGATGTCGCATTCGTCGTCGCCTTTTTTCTCCTCTCCTACGTAATCAAATGGTATTACCGGTACATTGATCCTTTCGTTAAAGCAGAATATAGAGTACTGACGAGCTTTTTCCTACGTTCGACGGGTATCGTTCAACATATCTACCCTTAAATCGCGCTGCGAATCCTCATTTACAATTCAATTTCACATTTTCGTTCAATTTCAAATAGTTTATGTTAAATTGCATACACGTGTAATATGTCAGCAGATAAAATAAAAAGATGGATTATCTTCTTTTTTTTCTATATGTCATAATTTCACTTTCCAACACCAGCTATGGCACTGATCTCGGGGTGGTTATGGACTGATGTATGCAGGAGAGCAGTCGTTAAAATATTCACAGAATTGGAATAATAATCATTAAGCCTATTAGTCGCGTTGACGATACAACAGTGTTCTAATTCGACAAGTCATCGAGAATTTTTTACACTCAAATTTACTCAAATTTTTTAAAACTTAAAGCTGAATGTTAAATCATACCTTAAAGATAAGGATACCTTAAGGTAACTTTCTGGGTACCTTAAGGGATTTCTAGCCAATGATATGTCACGATTCATTCCTTAAATGCTGCCTTAATCGAAGGTACGTTTTATTCGGGCCTTAGTCTGGTTTCCTCAATCTTAAATACAAATTCTAAACAAATCGAGATCCTACGAACATTATCGCATCCTGAAACAGATTAGCTTTGAAATTAAAAAAGTTGCCAAGGCGGCAGAATTCGAAGTTTTTATACCTTTACAGTTTGTACAATTTTTGAAAATTCTATTCTTCTAATTCCCAAAGAAGGTTTTTTTTAAAGAATCCGAAAGGGCATCTGGGGTGTGACTGGCTAAACTTAGAATTTGAATGCGACAGGGTATCAAGAGTCATATGAAGAGAAGTTGCCTATTCTGAAAATGGGGGAGGGAGCAATGGATAAAAATCACATCAAAAAGAATTTTCAAGCGTGAGAATTGGTTAATAGGTCAACAACCAAGCAAATTCAGTCATACTCATTTTTTGCCAACCTTCCACAAAGACCGGTAAAAAAAACTTCCTGTACCAAAATTCACATTTCAGTGTTGTGTTCATTCCCTTTTAATTTTGAAGGTAGGCAAAAAGTGGACATAACAAGATATCAATTCCCATCTTGAAAACTGCGGTTTTAGTCTAATTTTTCTCTCAAAGTAAAATTTTCCCTTCAATTTCTAAGACAGACAACGTATTCATCTAGCTCATTTTTCAATAGCAGCCTTGTGTATTTAAATTTTCAGTTTTTTTTTTTCATTTTACCCCCCTAAAAAGTTTGAAAATGACTTTAATTTTTACTTACATTGGTCACACAGGCCGCACATTAATGGAATCGACTGGAACATCTGCTATCGCGTCCACACGATCAAATTAAAAATTGACAAGATATCCAATCATTACGTCGTCGTGTTGGATGATAATCAGGTTTGTATCAAATTGGTCAAATCGTCTCAATACACTCTGATTCACTTTCTCAACCGGTTTCAGTTCAATAGCACTGCTTTCGATATTGAAAAAACAGACTGAGCCATTCGAGGGCAGATTTTACACAAAACGGAGAAATCCTCCGAGTTTAAACGATTTAAAAAATTTTATAACGTAAACTTAGCTTCCTCAATTCATTGGAAGCTTTCACGGACTAAAAATGAACATATTTCCAAAATAAAATGACACTACAAACGGGTCAAAGACTAAATCAAAACTAAATTTCCCACTTTAAAAAGTTCTATAATAATCTGAACAGATTTTAACAGTACGTCAATATAAATACCAACATTATAAATTCATTAAAATCTGCTAAAACCGCGGGGAATCTTCCTGGAGATCACTAAGGTATACTCAAAACAGCCAGCGTTTCGCCTCTGTCTCCTACCCCGTCATGTCATCTGCAATAAATATAAATAAGGAGGCTATTATCACTTTTTCGATAAAATGAACATTCATTCCAGATAGGCTATTCGAACAAGACGAAACGTCCATGGCACAATGATAGAGAGAGAGGGATGAATTGCAAAAATACTTTGAAAAAACCTATTATGAGGATCCAATACCACCATACACATCAATAGGGATGCCATAATAATAATAGTTGTTTGAGAATTTTTCAAAAGTTCATTTCTCAATTAATAAAATAACTGAAGTTCGCTCAGGTGCATGCGATCGAATTAGACGCATTTATAATTTCTGAAAAATGAATTCAAGCGCTTACCTTCTTTTCCTTTTTTCAGCAGCTACTTAATAATTTTCAAGCGTAACGCACATCTAGGTTCGCATTTCTCGCTCCATTTTCTATAACGAATAAATTTTCTCGTCTGAAAATTTAAAAACAGAGGCAATTGTAATCAAGAATATAAGTTTAAATAATCATCAATTTATAGAAATTAATTTGGGGGAAAATATTATCAGGAAATAATGCAGCCATGGAGATGTCATCATCAACATCAAACGGTAATTTTTTTCATCATTTTCCGTACTAATACGTGAAGTTAAGCGGTAATACAACAAGAAAAAAATACCTATCTAAAAATTTCTAACTAAAAATAAATAGAATAATCAGTGCATAATGCAGCCATAAAAATGTCATCATCAACATCAAACGGTAATTTTTTTCATCATTTTATCTTACCTAGGTACGTGTGAAATAGTGTGCTTCTTATAATGTAAAAATAAAATAATAATCAGTGCATAATGCAGCCATAAATATGTCATCATCAACATCAAACGGTAATTTTTTTCATCATTTTACGTTCTATGTACTAATAATTACAACTATTTTCTTTTCCAAATTCAATCACTTGTACGCTGAATGCAAGTTGATTTGAAAATATAAATGAAATGTTTTCATCAATTTTCAAAAGATAACGTCACCATGTCACGTATAGGTTTTGGAAAATATGGAAATTAAAACCAGTAATGCACAATCAGATTAGTTGATGTAGCCAATATATAATCATCGATATTAAACGGTAATTCGTACTTATGTTTTATCGTACGAAAAGATACAAAAAAAAAAAATTAATTAAAAATGCTCAACATTCATCGTACATATAAACTAGGAACCCGAGATTGAAAAAATTAATTTAAAAAAATGAAATAAAAAAGGTAAATACTCACTAATTCGATCTAGTTTCTGTTTAGCTCGCATTCAAGCTGGTAAATTTAGTCATTCATCCAGCATCAGCTACCCAAATCTCCTGAAACCATTGAAATGAATCCAATTAGTATGATTATAAAAAAGCTATGGAATAGGAAACGGCGTACAGTATCTATCTATACGACAAAACGAGCACGTACATAAATTTCAACAATTCCGATAAGCGATAGGACAATATCGCCGAGGGAATAACACGAATAAGTAAGAAAGATTCAACAGATGATAACCACATCTCAACAGGTATCGTCGTAATTGATTTTTTTGGTTCGCATTTTCGTATTTGTAAATATACTAAGTACTCTGAAGACGTAATACGAGTAATTATCGTTGAAACTAGAGAACAACTCGCTAGTAGAATTAAGTATAAATCGCGCGATCGGCATTCAACATTCGCTTGTTTACAAATTTATCGGATGCCAATATTTTCGAAGAAGAATGATGAAATGTACTTTCGTAATTACTTTCAAATTGAAAGTATATCAATTTACTGCAGCCAACGTAATCTATTCAAATAAATATACGAATTTTCACGCGATCCGGCATTCCTTATAGCTCAGTGATTGCTAGAACACGTACGTAGCGTGTAAAGATGATCAATTTCCCGAGTACATACATTATTATGTTGTACAGCATATAATGAAGTGAATATGAACGCAACAGTCGCACAGATGATATTCTTTGAGAATGCAAGATTGTCATATTCGCGATACCTTCTTCAATACCGGCTTAACAGATTATTGAACGTGACGTGCTATTCAATCCAGATAAAAGTAGGTATTATCAAGCACCATACATCTGATATAAATTTCATATCGTGAAAATGGATAAAGCGATCAATAAATTACTTTTATCATTGGAGAATTATTTTAAAAATTAAAAATAAACTTACAAGTAAAAACGTGAAAGCAAGATGGAATTATTTCATTTACAATATCCTACCTGATATAACAGAATATTCAAATAAAGGGATGCTGAGGCTTATCATGCTTCGTACGGAGGAGAAACGAATGTATCTGTGATGACAGTCAGAGGCACTAAGAGTCTTCGCCATTGTTAGGCTTAGGTGTTATAACCGAATAAGTTACCCATTACCCAAGATTCGTAGTACATCCTCAGGACACGTACTACGGCTGGATAAAGTAACGTAGAACGACTTCACAACGGAATACAAAACAAATTCATACAGCTACACCAGGCTGATTTCTATTCTCGGCCCATTTTCCGCTTCAACTTTTTCTAAAATGTATTTATTCAATTTTGTTTATAATAATAATTATTTTTTAAAGAAATGATTTTGGATATTTTTGAAAATTTAGGACGAGTAAAATACAAAAATATTAATGATGAAATCGGAAAGATTGAATTGAAAAAAAAAGAGAACATAATAGCCTACAAGTTGGGGAAAAATAGAAATTTACACAAAATTTCAATAAACGATGGCATTTTCTGCAATAGTAAAAAATGTCAGAATTGATTCACGCAAGAAACAAGAATTAAAAATAACCCATTTTTTAAAATAAAGTTTACTGTGACAAAATTGAGAAAAGAGTTGCCCAAAATATAAAAAGTGAGTTTAATAAATTCGAAATTTTTTTAAGGATGATTATTATCAAAAACGTTCTGCAGCAAAATTGGAAAAAAAATAAGTTGGATGTTTTCACTGAAGAGTTTGAAGAGCTTAATCACAGATTTTTCATTTTTGTTCTTGGAAATCACTTTCTTTTGAAAAAAAAAAGTTAAGAATAGAATTCAAGAATTTTTCTAAAAAAAAATAGTGAAAAAAATTTCATCCGAAATTTAAAAGGAAGAATTATTGATCTCTTCAAAAACATTTCACTCTCTCAAAATGGCCCACATTTTTTTCTTTTTTTTTTTTTTAACGAAAAACTAAAGAATGAATGCTTCAATTAGAACAACTATGTGAATTCAAAAAATTCACCAATTTAGACCAACTGATCAAAAATTTATTAACAATTCAATTTGATCGATTTTGGGCCTAAAGAATCACGACTAATCGAAAAGGGACAGTCGGTTAATTCTGCCAAAAATTCCAAAATTGTCAACCAAAAGTTGCTTCAAAATACCTACAGTCAATTTCAAAGTCTATAATGAGGCTAATTTTCAGTAAGTAGGTATGTTTAAAAAACTGACATACATCATCATTCACTTGAAGTTGATTACATCAGATCCAGATCTGCAACAACATTTCAAATTCCAAAATTGGCATTTCTTTCAGAAATTAGTTTATATGCGCACTTTTTTCTCCCCTCCTTGTCTGAGAAATGTACTTCCAGCTTCGAAACACAAATCTCAAAATTTTTTAGCTTCAAACGATGAAGAAAAATCGATATCTTCCTCGCGAATCATTTACGCATTTTGGCCTTCATACGCAATCCTTCAAAATAAATCATCAAACATTTTACAAATTCTCGCTGCTAAAAACATAATAATAAGTCATGTTACATTGAAAAAAATAAATAAATACAAGATCAACGTGAATTCAAGACAATTATAAGAATATTTTACGTAGGATTAGTGTAGTAGAATATATTACCTGGAATTAATCATTCGTCTCTTTAAATTAGCGCAATGCAAGTGTCTGGTACACCTCTGTTCACTGACTGGTTGTACTCGAATTGAACATAAGAATACTAACAAGTTCGAAATTCGAGCGATAAATCCGCGTACGTACGTATATTTATTTTAGTAAATTACACGATTCCAATTCATCTTCCACAGTGATCTGATGGATAAGTTGGGGTAAAAATATTGGTCGTGGTCAGTTAGTACATCTTAGATGTTGTTCAATGCTGAATTATATTTCTTGATTAAGGAAGAAAGAAATATTTATCATCGTCATCATAATTTCTGTTTTAAAGTAAAAGTCACTTTTTTGAGAACACTCTATAAAGACTCTTTCTTGAAATAACTATGTTCATTTTCTCGTACAAAGTCATGCTCTGTCACTCAAAAAAAAAAAAAAAAAAAAAAAAAAAACACACACACTAAATTCACCAGGGATAACATTTATTTCATCTTTTCAGTCATCAATTTCTCCTTTCGTTCTTCCTCCTTTTGATTAAATTCAAAAACATTAACTGATAGTGATGCGCCTTCATTTCCGATCATTTAAATCTTCAACATCAGAATAGTTCATCAAAGAATATTCAATTCAAATGAGGAACCATTCATAAAAAAAAAGATTTTAGAGATCAATGTAAAATAGAAAGACCCTGAATGCTGTACTACCGCGAAGAAAAAAGACTAATATTCACAATCGACCTCGACAATCAAGACCACGAATGATACGTGACACTTGCCCGCTGCCCAAAATACCGTAGATACATTTTATCTCAATCCTTGAAATCTTGTCAAAGTTCAAAAATAAACATACCGTTACTTATCATAATATCTTATATTTTAAAAAAGAAAATCATAGAGCTCTATACACAGTATTTCGACGTTGTGCAGAATTACACTGGAATATAATAAAACTCACGATAGGCTTACTTCATTTATACATTTTCGACGAGAGACTGCTTGCCATTGCCTCATGTCAAGTGTACAGTTCTCGTACGCGGTTATTAAATTATAAAGGTTAAAAAATAAGTGAAAAAAAAAAGGTTGTAAAAGAAACGTGTGAATAACATCGTACTTTTTCCATTGAAAGGTACCGAATTAAAAAATAAAGAAAAAGCAATCGCGAAATAGAACGAATTTTCGTATTAAATCGCTGCTATTCCTAACCAATAACTAAAAAACGAAAAAAAGTACTGTCCTAAATCATAATCAGTTAAAAGAAGGTTTCAAACTATAACGCATAAAAATACAGAAAATACTATTAAGACGTAAAATTTGAAATTAAAAAAGAACAAATCATTAGTCAAACAAAAGTCTGATGATAGTCTCGTCTAACTTCGATACTGTCGTACGTACAGTTTCTAAATTGTTGCGAACGTGTAGCGTGAATATGCCCCGTACTCCTTGTACGTCCAACGTTTCATTATGTCAATCGAGATACGATGATTGTTGTTAAAATATTTATACAGTATTTTTATGCTTTCAGATTATTTGTTTGTTTCCCTGTGTTCGAATATTTCAAAGGCGTTTATATCGTTTATACGCAAGTATGTAGTTTCTCTAATAACGTCGACGTTTATTAGGAAAATCTTCGTGACCGGGATGGCCATGCCCCCAACGACGCGGATGCTGATCGTCTTTCCGTCCTCCTTCGAAGCGTGAATTCCTTTCCATAAACATCTGTTCCTAATTATCGGAGAGAACCGATACATAGACAATCATAAACGAATATTCATCATTAGTTATTTCACAAAGTAGCAAGTATTTTGTTTAAAGTAATATTTGTTCATCTTTTTTTTTTTTTTTTTTTTTTTAAGGACGTTATCTTAGAAAATGCACAACTGAAGTCTCTTTTTAAAAATATTTACGAAAAGATGAGTATATACAAGTGGTAACGAAGCTTTAGCGTTGTAACAAAACGGTATTTACGCGTAAAACTTTCCAGAAGGAAATCAAGATAACAGATTATTAAAGGGTTTATTCAGTTTTCTTCATCATTTATATGCGCAACGTCTTCATTGTTGCTTGCAGTAATAATCTAAAAATATGCCGTAAGTTATTCAGAAGAAAATGTCATTCTGAAAATACACGTAGAATTTCAAAGAAGATAAAAGTGACACTTCAATTCGAGAAAACTGCGTAATATATCGCTCTCCTCTATCCTTGAATTGTACGTTACGTTTACCAAATGATATTTTGATCATTTTTGCTCCGTATTTTCAGTCATCGAACTCAAAAACGGAGTTTTCGATGTTGAAAAAAATCAAAGTTTTGCTATTTTTCCTCAAATACCCATTTTAAAAATATATATATATACATACACATGTTAGATTTATAATTTAGAAACAAAAAATTATTTCTGTTTAACAATTTTTTTTTT
>JAAOIU010069193.1:1970-13152 GCA_018107765.1 Hypogeococcus pungens | reverse complement strand
TAAATGCGAATAAATGAGCCAAATACTGTATGATTAGCTCCCCACATTGTACACAAAACCACCCACCGCAACCAAAACCGCCGCAACAAAATTACCAACCTCTCGAAAGCCTCACCGAATTCGTGCGAACTGCCAATAAGTAGGTATACCTACGTTGTTTCTTTTTTTACGAGCTTTCCAACCGATTCGACGTTATAAACTGCACGCTGCAAGAAAATCCTCAAAATTCACTTCGATCAATGGCATGGCCATTTTCGAATGCCCAGTGGAATAGAAAAGTTCAAGAACGTTGCCCTTTTATTACAGGGAGTTGGGTCATTCGAATACTCCTAAAATATCTTCAAGATGAAATACACGTAAAAATCGAGCTTCAATGTGAACGAACTTGATCAGATAATTACGGTCAATGCGGATATCCGAATAACATAAAACTTAAGTAAGTAGGTATCTACGCGAAAATTAAACGAAAGGGCGCATTTGATATACCTGAACATTGACCGTATGTTTTTTATCATTTTGAGATTTCATCGCATTGTTTTGGTAAATTTTATTCTCAAACCCAAAGAGTTATATTTCCACAAAGTCGAAGGAAAGAAATATGCAAGATACTTACCATGTGTTCGTCGTACTGCGTGATCAAGTACGCTTCCAAAGGAGGTCCTTGAATCGTCCGTATTTTGGTCAATTCACTTCGTAATCTGCAAAAAGAAAACGGATCAATTCAAGTTGAAAATTTTGCTTTGCAATTACGAGTAAAAAATGTAAACAAACACCTTTTCACACGATCCGATGTATCCACCCTGTTCTGCGGTGGCGGCACATCCTTCATCGGTGGGCACATTTTTCTGGTAACTTCTTGCGTCGTCGTCGTTTGTCCATTTACCAGCACATCGACTAACAGCCACAATACAAGCAAACCTGTTCAGCACGCAAGACAAAAGTTTTACAATCACCTTCACGTTTCATCGACCACCGAGTTAATTAATTTTGCGACGAACGACGACTAAAAATTTAGACCAACCCGCATACAATTCCGCATCGCAATGTATATTGAAATTCAAAAATACCTCATCCTTGAACTATTAAAAACGCGACAGCAGACTCAATTTCAACGAGGAAAGGTTATAAACAGCTACGGCAAGGAAGTACAATATTTTTATTATCTAAAAAGGTGTCACGTGAGAACTGTTTATAATTTAATTTATAAGACATCTTCGAAGTCAAACGATTTTTCGTATACTTAATACGTACCATACAAACGCGATAAAGAAAGAATAGGTTTTTTCATGAAAATCTTGACAGCTGAATGATAGTTGGACTCCATTAAGGGGAAAAGAACTCCGCAGGCGATATTAATGTAACTTCCTCGGAAGCGCAGACAACGCCCAAAATAATGGCACACTTCGGCCCGCCACGACATTTAATTGCGGAAATATTTATCTTTTTTTTCGACAATAAGTTATTAATTCCAGTTTTATAAAGTGTTTGTAGTATTTATCGGCTTATTGTCTTGATCAAGATTATGGAATTTTCAAATGACGAACGAATAATTAGCTCCAGCCATCGTTAACAATTCGTGTTTAGTCATCATCATTAGAAGCTGGCGACAAGTTAAAGGAAGATATAATCGAGAAAATTATTTTCATTGGTCGTCGTTTGTAAAGATGGGAAAAACGCAAATTTAGGTTACTCTACTAATCGATTACATATCCAATAATAAATAAACCGAACTGGTTTACGGGCAGTACGGCATCTTCCAATAGATCATTACTGTCATCGCCTATAGGTACCTGGAAAAACATGGCGGCTGTTTGTTTATGTAAAGCGTCCTTTATACCGGCGATGGAATTTTTTGCTGTTTTTTGGTGCCGCGATGGAAAAGTTGAAGTGAATTCAACTTTTCCATTGCCAGAATAAAAGACGCTTGATATCTGTTACCGTTTTCGGAGATTTTATCAGTGATATCTGCAATTTTCACAGTTTCCGGTAATTTTTATCTGTGGTATCGATAATTTTCATCCGCAATTTCCACAGATAAAAATTACCGGAAACTGTGAAAATTGCGGATATCGTTAATAAAATCCCCGAAAACGATAATAGATTTCACATAAACAAACAGCCGCCATGTTTTGCCAGGTACCTATTCGCCTATAAATGTATGTGCATAAGTATCGTTTTATCGCTATAGTCAAATAATTTCGTTCGCAATTTTAATAAACAGACCTTTTACGAGAACAAAATATGTTTAGATACACGTTTGTATAATATTCTTTTAGATGGTCATTCTGCATAATGGAAAAGATCGGAACAGTTTCTCTCTCACAAGAAGCTATCAGCCAATATCAGCTAACCACTGAGGCTGATTGCGAGAAGCTTTTTAGGTACGTTTTTGCTATACTTATAACTTACTTATGGTTTTCTACTGTTTTGCAGCAAAAATACACAAACAGTTATATCTTGAGAGAAAAAATGGTATTATTGCCCCCAAGCATTGTTATCATATCATTATCAGTTCCTGTTGATTAGGAAGTAGGAAATATTGCAGTCGGTCAACTCTACGCATTATGTTGCATTCTCTCACGAAAAATATAGATAAACTGAGATAGGTACAAAGAGTGTATTACGAATGCTGAACGATCATCGCGAAGTGTAAAATCGTGACAAATGGAAAATTTTTATTAAATCGGATCTGCTTCCCTAACGAGGGTCTATTATACTAATGAACTGCGCACGAAGTTCTTTTTTATTTTGAAAATTCAAACACGCAAGTAAACATAACACTATAGCCAATTGACGCTAATATATTAAATAGTGAAATAAAACAAATTATTTTTAAAACTTGAATAAAAATCGATTCAGGTATACATTTAGAGCTCGAAATCTTATCAGAAGTTTCGCGTGCTAAAACAAATATTTGGAAAAATAAAAAACAAAATTGCATGATTCATGTTCTCAAAAGCAGAACATTAGATATTAAAGAATTAAAAACAGATATCCAGCTGTTAATTCATCGATTAAGCCGGAAACTTGGCGGTTAATTAAAGCACCTTGAAAAGTGTAAAAAACTAAACAACTCTGATTAACGATATCTGAACGGAAGGGAGTTCCAATTCTTAATGAAATGGAATGTCCGAGTTGTGGAAAACACCCTTCTTAACCGCGGAGCACACATTTTTCTAAAATTAGAATCAGGAAAAAAAATGACCTAGATTTTTAATTAAAACATTGAGCACCCCGGTAACACTTCTTAATATTTACGTTTATTTTTCAGCTCATTTTTATCGGCATGCTGATGCCGTGACCGAACAGGAGGAATTTCACGACCGAAATTTCAAAAGGTTAATTGATACACTAGTTCAGATCGAGGGAGACGTGTACTAAAATGTCAGTTTGTTAGTAGGTTAAATTTCGCGTTGGGCAATGCTGATAACTTCATTGGAACGAAAAGTCTGACATTTTACGGTGTATATTGTGAATGTACGGAATTCTCCGTGCAGGATTGTTTTTATGGTGGTGAATGATATAAAAAGCAACCTGAAATAGGGGTTCGAGTCTTGATCGTAGAGATATACTTACTATACCTTTACCTGCTCGTGTAGAAAGAAAGCCGAACTGGAATTAACTGGAGTTGTGTTTGTGTAATGTGTTCTTGGCAAATAATCTACGTTTGAACTGATGAATAATATCACTGAGTCACCAAAGAAAAATCAATTCAAACTGAGCAACTTTGAATCATCAAATTTCAAAATTTTTCTCATCATGATAATAAGGTATGCCCGACTCTACCCCCTGCCTTATCAGTTTTTCAATTGATAATTCTTTTGTTTACAAAAGGGGTTTTATCCAAATTTTCAATGTTGCCATTTCGGTTGGTTTAAATGCCTATATTTTCTCTAGATTTTTTCCAATTTCATTTTCATGAAAATTAAAAAATATTTTATACGTAATATTGAATGGCTTATTAATCTTTTAAAGACCGTGAAAACTTCGGATTTCATCATTTTCAGATATTGTACGGAATTAACAGTAAATATGTCCTTTGTTCAGGATTAGAATACTTAACATAGTTGAGAAGAAACCCCGAAGTATTTTAGCTGGTTCGTATACTAAAGAAAGTAGTCCTAAAAGTCCTGTACTTTGAAAACATCCTCGTTCATCACTGTCTTCATCATCAAAAAAACATACATGTGTAAATCATCTTTTTCAGGGTTCATTGTTATCGCTCATTCAAGACTGAGGCAATTCTATTAATTGCAAGAATTGTTCTTTTCCAATTGCACTCTATAGATTGAAAACAATTTGAATCCTATTCTTGGAATATGTCTGTTGCACATACTCGTCAAAAGCAGACTCAAATTAAACACCAGATAAAATACCAGAATAAGTAAATCTATATGCAACAAATGCAAACGTTGGTAAGTTTGTATGTCTATAGGTATTATTCATATTTCACTGAAACGTTTACCCACAACAATCTGAAATTGATTTATTTTTAGGAACAGTTTTGCTAAATATATCTACCTTCAAACTGGGAGGGCACCGAAGCCAAAACGAAGATGTAATGCGTTTGGTCACGGACACTATCGTATTTGGGGTTGTTCCCCTCTTATTTTCCTCAAACCTGACGGAAAAATCCGTCTTCAAGAAAGGTATATGTAACTATGATTTTCCGAGTAATACTCGATGATTCATTCGTTGTACTTATAAAAAAGAAAAGAATAAAAACCTAATGTAACCTTTACAACTTTCTGTTTTCAGTAACCACTTAACTCGTATTAAAGGTGTCCGAATAAAGGTCAAGTTTTTTTTTTGGACACTGGTATCAGATAAGTGTTGGTAGCGGTTACATAACTTCTTATCCATCATTGTGGAGTCTTATGAACACCCGTGTCGCTGGTTACGGCGTATAAATAAAAAGTTGACACGCGAAAGCCGTAAGTACAGCCAAGTTGTATTTAGAGAAAAGTACGTAGGTATATAATACAGCGAAAGGGGGAATTTTTTTAAAATGGCATAAAAATATTAGTGCTTCTTATCACGAATGTAATGAAAATTAAATCTTTCTTTTTTTCTTCTTTTTTTGTTACTTCGTCATTGCCAAAAATAAAATTGGGTAGAATGCGAATTTTTCCAGGTCCAGCCTGTGCCTGTCGGTATAAAAATTTCCAAATTAATGAAGTTCTTATCCTTTGGAAAATTTAGTTTTGTACGCTGCGGTAAACGAACTATGCAAATTTAATTGAAGCATAGCGAACCCAAAAATGTGGTTACTTTGCTTCCTATTTTGGTAGAATTTTCACACTAAAGGAGTTAGCCAACTCACTCGTCCTCAAGTGTTCTTGTAGTATATTATGTAAATTGGGTATAAAACAAGCAGCTTAATGGTATTTCTCACGTAATACACCGCAAGCAAATAGATCGCGTTACAAAATTTCAAGACATTTTTGAGAAAATAACAATTTTACGTTTATTGCTCGACAATGTAACATATAAACGATTAGTACTTTTGCATTTTTTTTTTTCAAAACGCAATTTGATCGTAAATTACACACCTTTAAAAATGTTACTAAATTATTTCAATATGGCTCATTAAACCGTAGTAAATTCTAATAAGTGACCTTTAAAAGTTCTCACTGACAAATCGATGCACATTTCAAACATACTTATTTGTTTGTATTTTTTTTTCTATCGTTTCCTGAGACTGCGGGATTACCCGGACTGTTTNATTGAATTCCGTCGAATCATAGAGAAAGTAGGTAAATTGTACCCTTGAACGTGACGTATAAAATTTATACAAATTTGCATTTTGTAGTAAAGGTATATTATTTGTCCTATTTTGAAAATTTCGGCTTATCTTGAGGTTATGTTTTGGCGTACGAACCTATCGAAATCTTTCATGTTTATAAGATTACGTATTTATATTTTTGGGGAAAAGAAAAAATTACCAGTATTTTGGAATTGTATGTAAATAGGTCGGAAACAGAGTACTTAACGCACGCAACATTCATCAACCGTGACCGTTTTACAAATGAACTTCTACGAAATGAATTTGACGCTGGAAAAACTTTACAACTTTCGTATATCGTGATCTAAAAAGGGCGAAAATTTATTTCGTTTTTCCATAACCGTGTTAATGTCGCCGGCATAAATTTTTTTGTCGGCGCGGCCGTCTCACCTATTAACACGTTTAATGCTTTCGTAACCAAAAAAAAATTGCCTATACTATAATTCGTCTTGAATTTTTTTTTCTGAGATTATTTTATTTCGCGAGCCATTCTGAATTTTAACGTGACTCACGTGTTGGCTCATGTATTTTAATACCTTTTCGTTTGAAAAAATCATCAATTCGACGTTTCCCGAAAAATTCTTTTTGAAAGGTTTATTATTAAATACACGAATCTTGAAAAAAAAAAATTAAATTAAAAAAAAATAATTTCACTCAAAATACAAAATAAAATGTAATTCGTTTTACTTTCAGCTCGACGGACTGAATAAATCAAAAACTGCTCATATCTCCTGCATACTTAACTTAATATTAAAATTGACTCACCTACCAATTTTTACTGTTTTTCCGATTTTTAATATCAACGTGGTGAAAATTGCGTTTAAAATGTGGATTATTGTCAGATACGAATAGGTCTCGAAAGTAGTTTAATATTTATCAACTTCGACGCAAGTAATTCTGATTTTGTAACTTGCTGTTTTCCTCAGGAAATTTTAAAAACCGGCGCACCTTATTTGTACGAAATAGGCAAACGTTCAAACACATCACAAAACGTCCAGGAAAATTATTTTGAACTCCTAGCGAGTGAATTGATATTTTTTATAACTTTTAATTTTAAAAATATTGATAATAATTTCCTCATAATTTGAAAACTTTTAAATTATGATTATTAAAGAAAACAAAATATTGGGGAAAAAAATCCAGAAAAAAACTGAAAAACTTACTTCGAAATATCATCTTGTCAGAAGTTTGTACGAGTCGCATTTATCACCGGCACCATAAACATGAAAGTTACCGCTAAACAATACCGAATCATGTAATAAACTATTTGAAAATGTAGCTGTCTGAAATTACGTTCGAAGGAATCGTCGTCTAGAAGGGAAGCCAATCCACCGCCTTATGAAAAACATTCGGCGCAGTCTCTAATTACCTGCAATAAGGTGTTTGTTTTTTGGCACAAGTGTAGCTAATAATATTTTGGGGTGGTGGTGTGGGGGCGCATCCAAAGATAAACTAGAATAAATTTTTTTTCAAAAGCAATTTAATTTTTTTTTTAAAAAAACAATTTTTTATTTTTCCCCAAAAATACCCAATTTTTTATTTAATTTTTTTTTTCAAAAATAATTTTCCATTTTCGCTTTTAAAATATTTTTTTCTTTTCAGAATAACATTCAATTGTTTCTTTAAAAATAATGATAATAGTGACTTATTTCTGAAATTGATTTTCCATTTTTTTAAATAGTGATAGAATCGCTTACCTTCTTAAAAAATGATTTTCAGCTTTCCTCGCAAGTACGTATCTATAATCACAATTCATTTATTCTCAAATTTTCCCAATCTTATTTCTTAAAAAAATTTTCATTGTCATTTCAATCATTTTCTTGACTTATTACCCTCAATCTATAAAAGAAAAAAACACACAAACAACAAGAAACATACACAACAGGAAGCACAGTTTTATTCATTTCCCGTTCACATTATTTGTAAAACAATAACAAAATTTTAATAAAAAAAAATTAAGGAAACAGGAGAAATCGTCCGAATATTTTTTAAAAAATTAAAAATTCGGCACACTTCTTTGCAGTAATGTTAAACCTACAAAAAAAGTTGAATATTTCTAAAATTCTGTCATAGCTCGACGACAGCAAGATGGACCTTCCATCTTGAAAATATATCGATTAATAATTACGAAAAAGACTCGCAATTCAGTAGCTACTTAACGTAAAAAACGAAATTGAACGATGTGATTCAACGCGTAACCGATGATCCTGAATGCGGGGAAAGGATGTTGGGTAAATAATTAAAACCAAAAAAAAACCAAAATCATAGTTACGAATAAATTACCACTCGGAAAAAGTCTACCGAGTTTCGATCTCCTTTAGCGTATTTACAAGCAAGATGGCGACACGTTACATAAAATGTAATTTAATAGGCTATTTTGTTTGAAATCTGTGTGAAAATGTGTACAAACAGGTTCAGCGTCTATAACAATATTTAAAATCGATGTATTTAGTTGATATATTTTTTTATTTATCGTCGAATAAAAATTTTCACCAAGGAAAAGAGGAAACGAAACAATGGCAACCTTTTTTTTTTTACACATTTGAATAATTCGTTATTAAAATTAAACAAAACAATATTGCATACGTAGTGTGCTTATTACTTGAAAGCTAAAAATTAAATCCGTCCATGGGTACGCTTTGATCGGCAGCGAATTGGTACTGCTCGGTGCCCTGCGGACCAGTTTGTACAGACGGGACGAGGTTTGTGCGGGTGGTTTCTTCTTCAGTACCGAAGTACTGTTCGATTATATCGTACGCTTTTTGGTAAACGTCCATATTATCGTGAGATTGCAAATATTCTATTTTATCTAAACCTGCAGACCCGAGCACACAAAAGAGGAACAGATCAGTAAATGTGGATTGTTGAAAATACATACGCGAACGGGACGATAGATCATTACAAACCTGAACATTCTTCTACGATCACCGCGTAGGGATTTACTGTCGAGTGTAATTTGGCTGCTTGATCACCTACTCTTAAGATATTCTCGAGTCCGTTCAACGCGACTTGAATTATCTTAACATCTGGTACAGTGAGTAACTCGCACAGCGGTGGGATACAACCCTAAAATGAAAATAAACAACCTCCGTGTCAAGAAACAATTCATAAGGTATGTTTAGTTCATCAAACTACGATTACCTTGTTCACGAGATAACGTATATGTTCAACGGTGCCTCCCGAGGTAGCATTTGTTATAGCCCAAGCGGCTTCTTTTCTCGTTTTGAATTCGGACTTCGCCAAGATTTCAATCAGTAGAGGAAATATGTTGGCATCTATGACAGCCTAAGCGTGAAAAATACATCCGATTTAATATCGAAGTGTGGAGGAAATCATCGGAGATGAAGAAATGAAAAGGTGCTGACTTGAATTTGATCTTTATTCCCAGCTGTGATATTTGAAATAGTCCAACATGTTTCTTTACGAATTGATTCTTTAGAGACGGTAAGTAAGGCTTGAAGACATGGTAATACGGAGCAGTTAATTATAACTTGAGTCTGCGAATCGTCGCCAGTAACTATATTACCCACAGCTCGCAATGCTGCCGAAACAACTGAGTGTTGATGGTGCCTGCGGAAGAAATTACCAAGTAAACATGCAGATCGAGCAAGCTCACGTCTGAGTCAAAATGGTCTAAGCTTACATCAATAATTCGACGAGTCTTCGGCAAACGCCGGCGTCAATGACTGCTTGGATTTTATCGTTAGGCCCGTCCGATAAGTAAGACAATGCCCAACACGTATCAGCCAAGACATCGGGATCAGAATGAAACAGCAACCGAGATAGATAGGGAAGTGCTGGAGAAACTTTGCTAAAATCTGGAGGTGGTGTTTTACCTCTGCATAAATTCGATAATGCCCAGACTAAATTTCTTATCATAGTTAACTTCGCAGACGTGTTCAATAATCTGCATGCAAAGAACAAAATTAATAAAATGTTTGTCGGTTACCAATCGATCGGTTTTCGGGCATGTACATACTTCAGGAGAGGATTTAATGCGCCGCATTCTAGAACGTAATCGCGACACTGGGGCGAATCACCAGCAATATTACCCAGTGCCCAGACGGTCTGTTCTTGAAGGTCTTCGTAAGGAGAATTCAATAGAGTTACAAAAATAGGTACCGCGCCGGCAGATATGACGACGCGAGTTTGAGCCGAAGTACCGGATGCAATATTCGTGAGAGCCCACGCTGCTTCGAACTACTCGCATAAAGATATACGTATTACAAGGATGACGAATCGAGAAAATGTATAGTTTTTCAATAAAAAAACCAACCTGTAAAGTTTGGTTCGTTTGATCTTGTAAGAATTCGACGAACTTTGGTACGATTCCTTCTTCAATTACGTCGTCGATGGGTGGGTTAGGTTCGCGAGATAATAATTTACGAAAATGCTGCGTAGCTTCTAAACGTTCGATCGGATTCAACGAGTTCAACGCGAGAACCATTTTTTTTGATATACCTTTCTCACTCGAACTAACTGATGTGACAGATTCCTAAGAGAAAACACATCGTGTTAGGGAGTTTCCTACGGTGGTTAATGAGAGAATCGATGCGGCGTTTTACTTACTTGCATCTCATCGTCGGATACATTTTGTATGTTGACATTTCGTCTTTTCGATAGTTGCTCGTCTCGTTTTTGCTTACGTAACTGAATACCTTCTTCTTCTCGTCTTCTACGCAATTCTTCAGCGTCAACCGACACATTTTTGTATCGTTGTTTGTGGGCGGACATGACTCTGTTCACAAATATATCGTCGACTTATTTTATTCAATTAGTTAAACTGAAATATGCCATGTTGAGAAGGATGATGTAACGCGCTGATTATTTCATTACTGCCTAATTATTAATCGGCGGATAAAAATAGAATCGTGAGGGAAACAGAAAAAAAATCAATTTAGATAAGGAAGTGTAGCCAAGACGAGTATGTGTTTTTAGTGAACTTTTATGTTACAATGCGGCTCGAAAAATTTATCAGCGTCGAAAGAAACTTGGGTACTTACTTGTCAATATCAAGAGAAGGAAACAATCATGAAATATTCGAAAATCTCTCACTTTTGAATGATATTTCAGTAGCTACCTCCAAAACTATTCACACAATTCGGGATGTATTTCAAGGTTTTTCGTTTTGTTTTTTTTTTTATTTTTTCGTTCTTTGTTGACTTACAACATGTTTGGAATTTTAGACAGCATCATGTTGCACTGCCACGATATCTGGTGACGGTATTAACGATCTAAAAAATTGAAAGACCCATATTTTGCACTTTTTTTGCGGTTATTTTATTAATAATACAATAATTTCTATCAGTATAGCTCTACTTAAGTCGTCAGTTTTCCTAAAAAATGAAGAAAATTTGATTTTCATTTTCCAATACACATGGGTTCCTTCTAGTTCTT
>JAAOIU010068812.1:0-22047 GCA_018107765.1 Hypogeococcus pungens | reverse complement strand
AACGAAATGTTTGACCAGAGCTCTGCTATCATAGCTGCTACTAAAAAATTGTTTGACAGGCAATTTCTTTTTCTAATCAAAATTGAACCTTCAAACTTGATGAGGTAGGAAACTTGGAATGATGATGTAGTAACATCAGCCCTATATAGAACTCTGCTACAACATAAGTCGAGGGGAAAATGAGGCAGAGGTTTTACATTGCGCATTTGCGCGCTCTTATGAGGAAGGTTTTTTTAGAGTTGTAGCAAAATCTACTTAATGAAATTGGCTCATATCTGAAATTTATGTTCTTTGAGACTGTTTCTAAGAAATTCGGCATGCTTTTTTTCGTAATGTTGAGTTGTTTTTGAAAAAAAATTAAATTAGCGTCATGTTAATAAATAATAAAAATAAACATAGAAAGAAGAGGAATGTCTCTTGTGGCAGATCATAGGTAGCGTTGTAAACAGTCGTTCTCGTCGCGTACGGTACGGTATTGCTTTTTGTTACCAAAATAGTGGTAACAATGCAAGAAAAAAAGAAATGCCGCTCTCTCTATGCAATTTTATTTCTGAATTTGTGTACGATGAATTAAAACATTATAAGCAAGCGTTTCAATGAAAAGATGATACAATTTAAACAGTAGGAAGATTGTACAGTTCTCTCAAGTGGTTTTTCATTCATATGTTTGTCGTTATATTTTATCGTACTGAACGATTTCCATGCGAACAGTTCCATCATCGTTATCAAATTATTTAAAATCAAAATCCATTCTTTGCTATGCTGCAGTCGTTTCAGCTCGTTGAAGATTTGGTGCCTTAAAAGCATAAGTATTATGAGAAAAACTGAGTTGAAATCATTCAATTAATGAGGTGAGGTAGTTTTTGAGTACCTACGTATATATTTTTTAGTGTCCAATTGATCTACGTTATACTGTACACTCCGGCCGAAAACTGGGTTTAATCGGTCTGGTTTTTTCACTTCGTGGATTTCAACCACACTAAAAATTTTCATCTTTGTGTTTCGCGGATAATTTGTTCGGACGAAATTCAGCTTTGAATTCTGGGCAAAGAAGAAGATATATCTAATAGCCGATATGCTTTAGGTTCTTTAGCCAGATAAAATGCTTCAGCTCAGAGTTAATTTTTTGTACCTAGGGTGTTAGTATTCTTCAAGATAATGCGATGTTGAAAAGATGAAGCATTCTAATTTTATATCTGTTCACTGTGCTTGTTACAGGATGGATAAGACTTCGTCCGAAGGAAATGAAATGAATTCAATGAGTAAATCCGAAGACTCAGATCACGTAAATCATGTACAATCAAAAAATGACAATTCTGTGAGTTTGTCAAGTTGTAATGTTGAAGTTTCTGTTGCGGAGGGTGTTTCTGTAAAGGACAAAAATCTAGGCTTGACTCATGATGGATTGGAACAAAACTGTACCGAAAAAAATGTACCCGTTAATGATGCCATCGATTCAAGCATTTTGATGCCGTCGTTAAAAGATAAGAATATTGAAGTCAATGGTGACGTAAATGATAAATCTGAAGAAGATCTAGTACCGAATAAGTTAGTGGATGATGAAGCAGTTGAAAAGAAGAAAGAAACTGATGAAGTATCTTCTACTTCTAATGATGTATCAAAAAATGAAAGTAGTGAAGGATTAAACGATATTTCTCCAAATTTAATCGATAAAAATTGCTCTGAGAACGCGAATGTACCACAAATTGATAGTTCATCAAATTTGACTGATAAAAATGGCTCTGAAGACACGGATATATCACAAATTGACAGCTCATCATCAACCATTAAAAATATTACCAACACCAGCTGTGATTCTGAAGACTATCTTTCAGCTACCGATACGAACGAAGTTTCAACTGTAGCTAACCAGAATGAATCAAATGATGATATTATTGAGATTACCAATGACGAAGTAGATAATTCTGCCGGTAAAGATGATTCAGTGAGTTTGAAGATGTCGCATGCTTCAGAAAATAATGATAAAAGTGGAAATTCAGCCAATTCTCCTGAACCTATGGAAGTTGACGAGTCGCCTTCTCCCGCTAATACTGAAAATGTAGATAAACAACAGCCTGAACTTGATGAGGTTATTAAAAATTCAGAATTATCGAATGAAAACGATGAAGATAAAAACATAAGTAAGAATTTGGAATCAATAAATAAAAATTCTGAACTGAACGATTCCAGCGTGGATAAACCTAACGATAATTCGGAATCAGCGAGCGAAACCAGTGTGCCATCGAAAGATGACAAGGCAACCAGCTCGACTGAAAAATGCAATGAAGATCAAATCACCGAAAATTCGTCAAAAGATTCTGATAAAGCTGTAGACAGTATCGCACAAACATCTTTTGCTGATAAAACTTCAGTCTCAGACAACGCAACAAAAGATAGCGAGAGTAGATCGGCTTCTAATACTACGTCAGAAAATTCTACTTCTGATACTGCCTCAGAACCTTCCAACGATAAACAGTCAACTTCTCAAGAAAGTACCGAATCCAAAAATACCGAAGTTTTGCACATCGACGAAAACGATGAAGATCCCGATGAAGTTATGGATACATCAGCGTGTGATCCATTTGGGCAAGTTACTGAAAACACGACGGCAGAAGCTGAAGTAATGGAAGTAGACGGTTCGAACAGCAATAAAAATGTACGAAACGATGGCGTGGAAGTAGTTACCGATGTCAATTTGACAGAAGAAAATTCTACTAGTAGTGATGCGGCTTCTAAATCAATTCAAGAAAAGCCACCTTCGTCCGAAAATACGGCAGGTCAAACTATCGAAAATTGTATCATTCCAGACAACGTAACAACTAACGAAGCAGCTAAAACAACGGTAGAAGTTGTTAAACAGAAATTCGATATAACACCGGTTCGTTTGGAGAAATTAATGGATCCTAGTAAATTAGCCAGTGCTCAAGAAAAAAACAACGAAATGATTCAGGATAAAACTAATGACCTCTCCAAAGATATTGAGTCGAATAACTTCTCAGTTACCAGTAGACCTCAGCGACGAGCCGCCAAAAAAGCTGAGTCTCAAATTAAGGTACTTTAGCAAAATAATTTCACGTTTCTAAATAAGTTTTCATTCGTCTGACATAATGGTTTTGAATTAAGGAAATCGTCGCTCAAACTGAAGAGGAAAATGATGGCAGTATTGAAGATGTGGAGAAGCTATCCGAAACGTCATTGCAAGTTTGTTACCGCTGTAGTCGTGTAAGTGAATTTTCTTTACATCAGATCACTAATATATGTTGCAAACATTTCTTTCTCTAATCGTATGACGTCTTTTTCAGTTAAGGCAATGCCAATACGTGGCTTCGTCAGGTTCAAAAACAGTTTATATTTGTCAAGGTAGCTGCCTCAATTCTCAGTTGATCAAAAGGCATACTTCTTTAAACATTACCTCGAAACCACAACCTTCGATTCCTCAGAAACCATCTTCAATACCAGATTCGATTCACTGTTTGAGGAAATGTAGTCATTGCAATATGCATAATATTTCAGATCAGTCTTTAACGTGGGAAGCTATGGATTTTTGCAATGAAGATTGTTTAAGTGAGTGTTTTCATTTAATAAATTGAATGTACAGACGAAAAACAATAGTTCTAACGTCTTTCGAATAGGTGCTTACCAAATTCAGTTCGGATCATTCTGCGCGCATTGTAAAGGAACTGTACAACATACCAGTATGGGGAAGTATTCTGTTCGATTTGGCCTAGAAGCTAGACAGTTTTGCTCTGGTACCTGTCTAGAAGAGTTCAAAAAAGGATTAAAATCGTGCAGTTACTGCCAACACGATATTACCAAAGCCGCTGACATTGTTAGCGCCCAGATTGTTGAGAAAGGACCGATGAAGGTACACAATTGGTTAAAAATATCAAACCTTCAACCTTACTAATTTATAATAATTTTTGTAGGACTTTTGTTCCAAAAGCTGCGTTGAAAAATACGAAAGAATGAGTACTAATTCGCCCCTACCGGTCATCCAGGACGATTGCACCGTGTGTGCGCAAATGAAAAATGTCGAAGTTCAAGTTTTGATACAATCTAGAACACATTCGTTGTGCAGTGACGTTTGTTTCATGACTTTCAAATTTGCCAACAATATTTCCGATATTGGTAAGTATTAAGAAGTAGAAAAAAATTTAATTCCATTTGTATTTAATTTAATTTTGATTTACGTTACAGAGCAGTGTCATATATGCAAGAAGTATTATGAAGAAGGCAATCCTGACAGTTATTTTGTGTTTCACGACGATACACCCTTCAATTTTTGCAGCAAAGTGTGCATGAATGTGTTTATACTGTTTAGGAGGAAAATTGTCCCCTGCAGTTGGTGCAAAGTAGGTGTCTGCTGGTTCGAATGGAAATTTTGCTTCTGATTTTGTATTCATATATTTTTTAAAACTGCGTGTATTTTTCCCCCAACAGGTCAAGAAGTATAACTTTGATATGATTAGAAAATTTTCTGGTGGAGTTTGTATTATGATGTGTTCACTGAACTGTCTAACATTATACCAGGTCTCCATGAATGCCACTTCAACGAGAAAGTACGGATTGGAGAAAATATTTTTGATTCGAATTCGTGTACTATATTTCATTTTGTGATTTCAGAATCAAATGTGATCTCTGTTCTGCGGTCAATTTTGCGCAGTATCATTTAACGATGTCAGATGCTACGATTAGGAATTTCTGTTCTTATAATTGCGTCATGATATTCCAGACTCAATACAATAAAACGCCATTAACGATGCATGAGCCCAATAAATCAAACGCAGCTCCAGTACCTATGGGTTAGATTGACTTTTTTTGGTTGAGATTTTCAACTCTGAAACGGAGATTGATGAAATTTATTCTTGTATTTTTCAGGCGGACCCAAACGGGCTGTGAAATATATTTCTACGGGTATGTTGAACAATTGCAACGTTCAAATGTTTCCAATGTTGCCNTTATTGGTGATATTTTCACGATTTTTTTTTTTTTTTACTTTTTTAGCAAACGATCTTCCGCGAAATTCTGTTCAAAAAGTGGCGAATACGGTGGCAAACGGCCTTTTACCGCAAATCACAAGTACTCCGGCGTTAAAAGTACGTAATAAATGAACTTTTTAAATATATTTTTGTGCATTTGTCCTTACTGTTAGAATTTTGTTTGTAGGTAAGCAGCCCATTAACAGTTGCAACGGCAGCTGGCCCCAATTCTACTGCCTTGATGACTACCACCTCGACTGCAAAAACGCCGACGGTTACGAAGTACATCCAACAAGTCATTGTTAAACCTCCCGCGCCCAAAGAAATAGCGAACAAGTTTACTCAGTGTTGTGTAAATACCACCAATAAAAGTGTCTCGTGCGAACCAGAAGTCTCATCTCAAGAAACGCAAACAGGTAAACCTAACAGATAAAACTAAATCTTACTGTGATTACTCCACAATGGATAGAAAGTTAATAAACGAAATGTTTGATTTGCAGACGACTCATCGAAATATCCAGCAATCATACCGATACCAGTTCCTGTTTATGTACCGGCTCCGATGCATATGTTCACTACCCCTTTCCCTGTACCGGTGCCGTTTGCGTTACCAATACCAGTACCTATATTTATACCTACGACGAAAAGCACTTTCAAAGCGATTACTCAACAAATGAAGGTTAGCAAATATGTTTGGTGTATGAAAACCAAATTGTGAAATTTTTTCTTCAAATGCGGCTTCATTTGATTCAGGAAATACTTGATAAAACACCATCAAATCCCTTCGAAGCTGATTTACTTTTAATGGCGAAAATGGTCGCCGGTGAGGATAAACCTGAAGAATCGGATGAAGTTGCGAAAAATGAAAGTGGCGAAGACGATGAACTGCATTTTGCCGACGCTGCTCCAGGTTTGTAAAATTTTCCACATCAATGCGTTTGAAAAAAAAATCAATTTTAATTTTTTTTTTTTGTAGACGCAGAAGAGAGTTTTGCTGAGTCGGAGACCTCTACTTCTAATAATTTTACCGATGACGTATTACAAATGGCTATGAAAATGGCTACCGAGCAGTTAAGCAACTCGCCAACTGTAGATCTTGAAGCTGAACTTACTTCGAATACGATCACACCACAGACGCAAACTGAAGGTTCGTTGGACAAAATTACCAGTCTCTTGAAATTCGAAAGAGATAATTGAGCGAGTTATTTTACAGACAATAGCTCTAAAAGCGAAGAAATTGATGTTCCTGTGGAACCTAGACCTACCCGTGCTCGGAAGCGAGCTAATAAACCATCCGGCGATGCTCCAGCTAAGAAAAGAGGACGACAACAACCCGCAGCTCAAGCTGAAAACGATTCGCAAACTAGTACGGCGTCCCAATCCTCCGAAGTGACACCTTCGTCCGCAGTTCCTGAGAGTGAAAGACCAGATGTTAATATGTGTCTGAAAGTAAGTCTATGTGGCACGGCGTCGCTTCAGTACAACGAGTCATCATTGTATTGTTTTGTTTTTAGTTTACTATTGGAATTAGAGCGTGGAAACAGTGGTTGTTGGCTAAAAACGAACAGCTCGAACAAGCCGCCGTCGCTGCTAATAAAAAAGCCAAAACCTTTAATCTGAATATTTTAAAATTAACTACGGAAGAATTGAATTATTTGTTATGCTTGTTCGTTAAAGAAGTTCGAAAACCGAACGGAGAAGAGTACGCTCCGGATACGGTTTATTATTTATGTTTAAGTATTCAGCAATATTTATTCGAAAATGGTAGAATAGATAATATTTTCACCGATTCGTACTACGAACCGTTTACCAATGCTCTCGACGAAGTGGCTAAGAAATTCTCCGAAATTAACGATGCCACTCGTAAGTATAGTATTTTTTGAAAAAATATTTTTAAAAAGTACTCAACTGTTATAATAATTTTCTAAAATGTTCCAATTAATTTTTCAGAATATATCGTGACAAGAGTCGAAGAAGAACATTTATGGGAAAGTAAACAACTAGGCGCGCATTCGCCTCATGTGCTATTAGCTACTCTGATGTTTTTCAACACAAAATATTTCAATTTAGCGGTAAGTCCTCGTAATTTAATTCCCGATAATGATTTTAAATACGTCTAATACAAAATATAATTCTACAGACTCTGGAAGAGCATATGCAGTTATCGTTTTCCCATATAATGAAACATTGGAAACGTAATCCGAATACGCCTGTTGGGAAACCAGGTTCACCAGCTCCCAACAGAAATGTAGTTTTAAGATTTTACCCGCCACAAGCAGCATTAGGTAAATAAACTTTACACCAGTGGAACATCATCATTTAACTCGTTCGTCATTCTACAAATTATTTTTCCACAGATGCTCCTAATTCTCGAAAAAAGAAAGTTTACGAACAGCACGAAAACGAAGTTAACCCTCTGAGATGTCCCGTTAAACTGTACGAGTTTTATTTAAGTAAATGGTAAGTTAGCGAATACATTTCAATTCTACACTTTGAGAAATAGATTTTTAATTCTTGAATTCGTTGCAATTGTCAATAGTCCAGAAAGCGTTAAGCAGCGTAACGACGTGTTTTATTTACAACCGGAACGTTCGTGCGTTCCCGATAGTCCGGTATGGTACTCTACAATGCCGTTGCAAAAAGATTTAATGGTAAAAATGCTACATCGAATCAAGATGGTGAAAGAAGTAAATGTTTCACTTCTAGCATCGTGAAATGAGAATAAACCGATTACTCACGAGTAATCACTTGTTGGCGGTCGAACATCACTTGCCTAAGATGAAGAATTGCTTAATTTTATCTTATTTCTGCTAGTTTGCGTGATGCTGGACGTGTCCTCAACGGTCTTTTTTTGCCAATGAACCTAATATATTTTTTAAGTTTCGGTTTTAAGTATTGATTTGTTCTTTTTTAGTTTGCTGGTGTTTTCAAAATGTAAATATTTTGCTATTTCTATTTTGGAAATTTGGAATACTTAATAATGCTCTTGATGTGATATGGAATTCGCATTGATGCATTTTAATTGCAATAAATTCGCATGTATGTTATTATTTTCATTAAGGTTTCGTGTAGTTTTGATATTCATGCAAGCATGAAGTGATACTTCAGTAAGTTATGTTTACATTTTGTACATTTTCTTTTCGAAGACACTTCATGAGAATTTTCACGTGTAAGATATTATTTTTAGCCGAATTTTCATCAAAAATTCCGGCTATTGCAGTAAGTATTGTAATTTTCGCTTTACATACAAATTGTATGAAGTTACATTTAGAAGTGTTTTATGATTCTAGTTTTAATTTTCATTTGTGTTACAATGATGAATTTGAGAAAGCAGATATTTAAAATAGGTTGAAATATTGTATTGTTTAATGTTCGTGATGAATAATTTTGTTTATCATTCGTGTATTTCTCATTCAATTCAATTACATATTTTTATAACGTTTTGTAAAATTTCTATTTTTCAATTCTTATTCAAGGTACGGGTGTTTCTGGTTTGGTTTTGTTTTGATTTTTGATGAAACTTTCAAGTTTCGTCAAAAATCAACGTGGTTTTCTCGGTTACCGGTTTAAATTGAAATTATCGCTCCAGTAGTCGGTTATTTTTTGTAGGAAAGCTTGGACGAGGAATCGTGTTGAAACAACAATTTGTAACTTCCAAGTTGCGGGAAAAAAATAAGCTGATGTTTGTGAAAATGATGCGGAATTTGTACGAAGTATGAGCCAATTTTTGATCTTTTTTTTTTCATTTGCTGTTTATGGTGGTATTGAAATGGATGCTATAAATCGTTTCATTTTCGATTATTACTTATTAGTAATGGAAAAATAATTCCAGTGAGAAGAACATCGACAAAAATAAGGATCTCAAAACTTCCCCTACTAAATTTCATTCCACATCCACGACTTCAGAATTTAGTGCCCCCGACAAACGCTCGAACTGCTCGAAGAGGTTTAGATTTTTGGATTTTTTTTTTTCAAACAATAGCTCGAAAAGCTTTCAGCTTTTTGTGTCCTGCGTATAACGTTTCTTGTAAAATTGTAGTTGCATCGTATCGCGCATTTTGTTACTATAATAGAACAGTATCCGAATAAGAATACTTATAACACTATTCTATGAATTATTTTATCTAAATATTACGCAAGCGTAATACACCAAAAATTTTACGTCGTTGAATTGCAGCTTATGGATGTGCTATATTTCGATGTATTATATCTTAATTGAAAAATAAGCTCAGTTTTTGGAAGTATTATTATGTTAGTTGTGTAACGACAATGGTGATGGTCAATTGAGGTTAATGCTAAGCGATAACTCTCGATCTTCGAAGTGATAAAATACGCAACTAGGAGTTCGGTTATCAATGTTATTGTTATGAATTGAACTATCATTCAAAATTTAAAAGTGGAACTGGGATTTACGATTGTGTTTGTGTGAAAAAACTTTCTAACTTTACACTACTTTCATAAGTTGCTTTGGTTGTGTTGATCATAATTCGCGACATTGTTGTTATAACTTCATTCGTGTTAATTCATCAAATAGATCAAAAGTGTGGCTTGAATTCATAGGTTGTTATCATTAAAATAAGTCATCATGTTTTCTGGGCTTACTAATCACGTCAATAATTGGATGGGTAAAAAACAAGAAGACGACGCTCCAAAAACTGAAGGTGAATCGTTATCGCCCAAAGAAGAGGAAAATGTCGAAGTTCCAGAAAGAAAAGAATCCAGGTTAGTGTTAGGTGTTTTTGGTTCCGTTGAGGAATCGTATGGTATCTATCGGATACGCGGAATAGTTATTCTACTTGGTCGTATAGTGTTTTTAAATCGAAATTTTTTTTAGTGCAACGAAAGCAAGTCGTTTAGAAATGTTGGGAAATGTTAAAAATCAAATGACGAGTTGGATCGGTGGCGGAATTGCTAGTTTGAGGAAAACATCCGAAGGAGAGGCTGTTCCAACCAACGCCGAATTACCACCAGAATCGCCTGTTTCCGAAACATCTGTTAAGGGTTCTATCAAAGAAAAAGATGATGATGATAATTCGAGGTACGTTTCGTGTTGGCATGTACGTAGTTTTGTACGATGACTCTTTTTTTGAAGTTAATAATGAATTACTTTTTGATTATTATAGTGCGACTGGTGGAGCTGATAGCGAAAATTTGATATCTGACGAAGAAGAAGGATTTGCCGGTGGTGCAGGTATGTCCGTTTTAGAATATTATTTGCTTTTTATACAAGTTGGAAATTCAAACTTGAAAATCAAATGATATCAGCAATTAGCTTTTAATCTTGACTAGGAAACTAGCTTTTTTTTTAAAGTACTCGATAATGTAGTTGATTTGATGACTTCATATACATTGAAATTTAGTTTTATCTAATTTTTTTTTCAGTTTCAACTAAGGCTTTACAAGGTGCGAAAAGCCTGGGAAACTTTTTGTATTCTGCTGTGAATAAAGCGGGTAAAACAGTAACGGAAGCAGGAGCTAAAATTAAAAAGACTGTTGAAGAAAATGTAAGTGATCGTAGTTTACGATTGCTCAATTCGAATCACATTCAAGTTTAACTTATTTAAAGAAGGAATATGAAATTAATTTTTCTCTTCAACTGTAGAGTATTTTAGGCGAATTCAATAAAGAACAAGAAGCTTTCATTAAAGAGAAAGAAGCCAAAGGAAATGGTACAGCTGTTCCTCCTTGGTCAGGTTGTCCAAATGAAGCGGCTTTGAAAGAACAATGTCTCTCATTGTCAACAGTACGTTTTTGTATTATCACTTTAGGAAAACGAAGCAACCATTAACGTAGAAATTACTCGCACGAGTTAAACTTCTAGAATCGAATAAGTGCAGAAAGAGGTACTTTCATTACGACATAGGTATTGATTTGCGACATGGTTGGTTGGTTTCAGGATAAAAAGAATTTTGTAAGAAGTCCTCCATCGGGAGCCGACTTTCAATTTGATTACAAAGTATCGTATCCTGTTGCTATGGCAACTCTAGCAGAAGATCCAAATCTTGAAAAAATGCGGTTCGAATTGGTGCCTAAAGTGTAAGAATATCATATTTCTTAAGTCAGCCCATTTGACTTTTAGATTACCCACCATTGTGTCGTGTTATAGAATTACCGAAGAAAAATTCTGGCGAAACTATTTCTATCGCGTAAATTTGATTTGCCAAGCTAATGAATTATCTTCGATGGCTGCTTCAGAAGGACAACAATTGTTGTCGAAAAATGATGAAAATCCAAATGGTTAGTCGAATACTTATTTTTCAATTTTCATCTTTTAACTTTTACCGATATTTCACACGAGCTTTCCGTTTTTTATTTTATTTTTTGTGGCGTAGACGTACCTATTATTTATTTATATTTTATTCACATTTTCACACTTACCTTGAACTAGATACATCAATTATTTTTTTGATGGGAGCTTGTATTGCGTTCGATTTATTGAAAAAAAAGTGACTGTGAAATATTTTCACTATTCGATTATTGAAGGGGAATGGTAACGCAATACGAATGATTTTGTATTGCACTTCGTTGCTTTTAAAATTTCATTACTTTGTAGAAATGCTTGTTCAACATCACTTGAGCTTTTTTGTATTATTTTGTGCTAGCTGACATGCAAAATGCATGCGATAGAGTGTTGAACTTAGAAGATGAATCTTCGCAAATCACCGCCGAATTTGTTTCTGATAATTTTACCGTTTCTCAAAAAGATATCGAAGAAGTAGAAGAGGGTATGAAGAAACTTGGTATGCGAAGTTCACCCACGACCGAAGAAGGTTAGCTTTTTTTGCTTATTTTCATTTTAAAATGCGTTGGTGAGTATTTTGTAGCTATTGGCGTTTTTATTTGACACGCTTGTTTCGTTCGTTTTCCTCTGATTTAACTTGCTAATGTAGTATACTACGGTTCATCTTGAGTCGACCAATGACCGGTAGAAAGAGTGCGAAAAAGTTATGCGAACCTTTAATCGTGAAGTAGTCGATGTTTATGTCGTGAACTACCTAACTGAGAAATTTCTGTCAGCTAATAAGCACTACGGTTTTCAAGATTTTTTTTTATTATTTATGAGATAATAAGTGATATTTATTGTACAAATTTTATTTTATCAATTTAAAACGAAAATTTATCTATTTACAATGATAACTAGTGCACTTATTCGAATGTTGTTTGTTGACAGCTTGAATTTGACGAAGGGTTTTCGGAAGATTAAATACTGCCTTTTTTAAAGTGATTCATTCGCTTTCAATTTTCTTTGCAAACGATTCATCTAGTATTCGCTTTTGCTTTTTAATGTGCTTCTCTTTATTTTTTTCTTTTTTGAATGTATTACTACCGAAGAGTTAAAAAATAAGCTAGGGTGTTGAGTTTTTCTGTAAAGCCGAAAGGGTATAAATATTTTTGTCTTTAAAGCTCTCGTAATTTCTTAATGAAGCGGAATGAAAAAATTCTCGGTTTACGTTAGACCGTTTAATTCACTGTAAAAAGATATGTTTTAGTATTGAATCCATTTGAAAGTTTGATTACAAAAATATCCTTTTACATTCCGATTTTTCTATTTCAATTTTCATTATAATAATTACGGTATTGGAAATAGATACGTAGTATATCTTTAGGTTCCCTGCGGACCGGCGTATTAGTGTAACGATACGATATACTAATCAATTTATAGATATTATCATGCATCGAACCAACTTGAATTTCATTTGAATGTCATGAAAGTACAAAAACGCAGAAAGAATCGCTTATTTGAAAAAGCTCTTCTATATTATTATTTGGGGTAGGATTTACGAATATATGCACTAAAAAGTGTGAAATATGCACATATACTTACAACGCGTTTATTTCGTTCAAAAGATGCAAATAAGTTTATGCCCTAAAAACCCCGAAATATGCAGAATCAAGATGGGTGTTCCTGGAAAAGATTTTATTGCTGAGGTAGCTAAACTTTTCTATTAAAATTTAAGAATTCAAAAAAATATTTATCGCTTTAAAAAATTGAAAAATTTTGAAATCCTGTAAAATTTTTAAAATTGAAAAATCCAGTAAAGGAATTTCAAATTATCCAGAAATTGAAAGATCAGGAAACTAAAAAAATGTTTAAAATTTGAAAATAGTTTGAAATTGAGAAATTACCATACCTTCAAAAATGTTGAAGAATAAAACCATCCATTTGAATTGGATAGGAATGAAACGACACCGAAGGATCATGATATAATCATGATATGAAAGTATTGATAGGCTACTTTAACGATAAGGTATCGTTACATCACTAAAATTGAAAGATTAAAACAATTTTTAAAAATTGAAACAACTCCAAAAATCGAACAATTTTCAAAAAATTGACGACTTTTTATATTTTGTCAATTTTTCAAATTTGGTCAGTTCCCGAAACTCATATATTTTAAAAAATTTTCAAGTTTTTATAATCCGGCAATTCCCCCAAACTTGGCTATTTTTTAAAATTTAGCAAATTTTCTTAATTTTACAGTTTTTCGAATTTTAATTTTTTATGATTTTCCCAAATTTAACTATCTTAAAAAAGTCGACATTTCTTTAGAATTTGATATTTTTTAAAATTTAGCTTTTCTCAAAATTTGATAATTTCTCCAATTTCAATCTTAGGCAATTTTTCAAAATCTTACGGTTTCTTAAAATTTGCAAATTTTTGGTCTTAGGCGATTTCCAAAAAATTTGGTATCTAAAAAATAAAAAATTTACCTAATTTAAAAATTTAGCATCTTTTTAAAATTCAACAGCTTTTCGAAATTTAATCATTTTTCAAAATTTGACAATTTTTTGAAGTAGAACATTTCTCAGAATTTAATAATTTTTCAAAATTGACAATTTTTCAAAAATGTATCCAGTATTCTTCGCTTATCCATCGTGCTCCTCAGCATCTTCTCTACCTACTTTATGAGTAAATCCTGCGAGCGCCTTTGAAGAATTGTTATTTTTAGTGATGAAGAAAAGCTGAACAACAAAAAGGAGGCGGTATTTTTGAAGAGTCGCGAAATATGCTCCGAAAAAAAGTCAAAATAGACAAAAATACGCATTTTAGTCCAAAATATGTCATATGTGAGCAGGCTCATTTTGCAGGAAATATGAATCGCAAACATTTCGACAATGTATATCCAGTCGTCGTTGACGCAGACAAACATGCACTTTCATGAAAATTCCCTCGCTATAAAAAAATTATGATTTCAGTTTAGTTCATCATCACGTGTTGCTTGTTTAATTTCTTCATCGCATTTTCCTTACATATTTTCTCGAATTTTTTACGCCGTAGTGCTTCGCTATATTTTTATTTTTACTAAAGTGAAAGAAATGCCTATCTTTCACATTCTTCCCTTATTGCTTTGTTATCATGGAAACGTTATAATCCTGTCTTTTAGAACGCGAATGGGAGAAAGAACTCGATGAAGAATTACAAAGTTTCGAAGTTGTCGACGGCGCTAACAATGGTATGCAGTGGAAAAGTCATTCTGATGACATTCTAGATTCGGATGAAATGCCGGATCTTAAGTAATTATTATTATTTTACGCGTTTTTTGTCATTTGTAAAGTAGTTCGGTGTGTATGATCGCAAAATGGACGATTCTACGGGGTCACATTTTACAAATTGTGTCGAGTTCTCCGCTGATGCTCTGTATAAGCTTCATATTCCTCTTCCTTCCGCTAAGAAATACATATTCTTTTTCGATTCATTGCATTAGGCTTGATATCGTTGTTGTTTTAGAATAACGATTTCGTTAAGTTTATTCTTTATAATGGAGGTATAATATCAAAATTGTGAATTGATAATAATTACTGTTATTGATATTTATATAGGCTTGAAAATAAGTTGAGTTAGTGATTTTTATATCGAGTACATCTCTCTCGTCTCGAATCAAGTAAAAAAAATATATCGAGTTAGAAATATAGAATCTTACGAAATAAAGAAATTTGGAAAAATTATGAGCAAGAAAAATACAAGAAACATGAGCGTGGACTATTTTGTTTGGAAATTTCAAACATGTCAATTATCCAGTAACAATATTTTATCGATAATTTCGAAAAGAAAAATTGTCTCGTATTAAAAAAAAGAATCACTCGTTATAACGTTCATATACGGTATCTACTTCTATTGTTCTATCGATGATGTTAGGTGATATTTTATATGTCCGCATCATATCATTCCATTAACTTTTTATAACGCCAATTTTTATTATTTTGCTATACCTACATCCACATACTAATCGAATATCGCTTGTTTTTTTCTTTGTATGACAAATGAAAAAAAAATGGAAAGGTTTCCTTTTGGAGTAATTTTTTACTATATAAAATGATTCGTATTGTTATCAAGTTATTCGTATTCGTAATTCGTATTCATATTGATGTTGTGAATGTTAAAAAGTACGTTATTATTGTTTTAATTCTAGTCAATATGTTTATTCGTTTTATTTATTGCTGTGGTTTTTGTAGCATTTAAGTCTCTATATTGAAGTTACTTATATCTATGATTGATTGTATTGTTAAAGTTTACAAGTTTTTGTTTTATAAATACTTTAATGGTGAATAAAATTATTTGCTTCTAGAAGTTTTAAATTAGAGATCATTATGCGCCATGCGCTAATATCGGCGTCGTTATTACTACATCTATCCGATGAAATTTCATTTTGTCGATTTGAAAAGAAATTCCGAATGTATTTTAAATAAATTTCGCGTATGATGTTGGTAATTTCTATGCGCAGTTAAAATTATTAGATTTGATAGATTTGAGTTTTGATTAAATATTTAATATGGTATGAACATATCATGCCGCATTCCAATTATTACTCGCAGGCTGTCAATAGTTTCCTTAATTGTGTAAAGCGCAATAGTGTATCTATGGTTAACTATTACTGGAATTTTTCTCCTGGCCACGGTTTCTTTCATGTTTATAAAATATATTATTCCTTTGGTGGAATATCAACTTATATAAATGGAAGTTGAATCTTCCAAGGAGGATAATCGATTGAGAGAATTAATATTAAGTACCTATTTACTTGACCGTTGAATTTGTATTCTCGAGTTTATGCGCACTTCAAATTTTCTCGCCTATTTTCCTATTTATTATTACCTGTTGTACTTTCCTTGTTTAAATTTCTTCGTTTTTCCAACTTTTTAACATGATATGCTAACATGTGATTATTGTATCGAATATTTATAATTTTTTTATGTTTATGTTTGTACCTACCATTACAAGCTTGAAAAAAACGTTTACCTACTCGCTTATCTATCATAGGTACGGATGTTTCATTAAAATATTATATTCTCTACCAATTATTTTTCTTTTATGATGATTTTATTGTTAGGTACGTGTAGCTTGAATATACTAAATAAAGCTATTTATACCTGGGTTATTTTTTTGTTCTGCCATTTCCATCTTAAAATTCGACTAGAGAGAAAGGCAATCAACACAACGCTCACGAGTTTTAAGTTTTCTCCTTTGTTGAATGATGAGAGAATTGGCTTACAAAAAACGAGCTCAATAAATCAAGATGGATCGACATTGCAAAATTTTCAAATAATTTTTTGCCCGCGTCGACCCCAACGTCCTACGAGTTTGTACTCGTTGAATACCTAAATTGACCTTCAGTGTTATTCTTATCAGTTCGTTACTGATAATCGCTGTCTGTATTGAAGTGAAGAATCTCGGAATGATCATTGTTAAATTGTTTGTGTTTTAGAAAAATATCTCTATGACGTTTTAGATTTTGCGAGTTTTCGTTTAAAATACATGTCAACATGTCGATAATATATAAGGCGGCGGTCTCAGTTGGTGACAAAATTGTTCCACGAGCTCTTCAACCGTTGTGGCAACATCCTGCAGGTAATACGAAGTAACGATTGCTTTAGTGTAATAATTTATATTCATCTCTTTTGTTTTAATTCTTCTAGGTCCTAAAACAGTATTCTTTTGGGCTCCTGTATTCAAGTGGGTAAGTTACAGTTTTGCTTGAAATTTCAAATAATAGAAATACGTTTACTCTTGATAAATTTTGAGTGAAATATTGAAGTACTTATCTAGTAAATATGCTTGGTTTAGGGATTAGTCATTGCTGGAATCGGTGATTTGCAAAGACCAGCGGAAAAAATCAGTATTTCTCAATCTTCCGCGTTAGCTGCCACTGGTGTCATATGGTCTAGATACTCTTTAGTTATAATTCCGAAAAACTGGAGTTTATTCAGTGTTAATATTTTTGTTGCTATCACCAGCATCTATCAGTTGTCTAGAGCCATCAGGTAATCGTCTAGTGTTTATCCTTAATACCTTTTATCTTTCATTGTAATTCTTCAATTATGTAATAATTTTTATTCAAAATTTTTTCATGTCTACATAGGTACCAACAGTCGTTGAAGGAAAAAGAAGCTCAATAAAACGAAAGATGAAAAATTTGTCGTGGAATAATGTTGAACAAAAATGTATTGTTTGGTTTTTGGTTGCTATGTTCTAGATGAAAATATTTTCTTAATGCTTTGAGATGCTTCAAGCATCTATTCCAATTTATTTTTCATTTCTTGTTTCTGGTTAGTTTAAGTAACGTGGTATATGGTTGTGATAAACATCAAAAATAAGGAATTTAAACGGGAGAAAGTTACTATAATTTTATCGTGATGACTGACTGTCGATTGTTTTCTTTTTAGCATACTTATCTTGTATCAGTTACCATTACCAATAAACTTATTTTGCGGTATAATCGAATTCATTTATTGGTATCTATTTTTCGAAAATATTTTATAATAGTGAATACGTAGTTGTACTTGACCTACATGATTTTGTTCAATTTAATAATTCGAAAAGATGCCATTTCGATTAAACTGGAAGTTGCCGAGTTATTTAGTATCAGCATAATCATTTTTTTTTTTTTCAAGAATATTACTTACAGTCAACTTGGAATTCAGAACTTCGCTAGAAGTGAGCTCGAAGTCGAAATCGAAAATTTTAGGATCAAGAATTTTTCAAGAGACCAGGGAGGGTTGTTTGTTATATTATATGAAAACTTTGAAAACTGAAAAAAAGAAGAATTCCCTTCTACGTTTTGCGCACAAAATGAACGCGCTGAGAGGGCTGCATTCGTGCGTTCTGCGTTCCATTCCATTTATTGGGGTTTAGCTATGTGCAATACAACACTTTGACAACACTGCTATTATAGCCTTGTTCAAAAACTGGTACAATAAAATAAAATAGGTAAATTTTCCTTCACCTACTTTGTTGCCATATGATAAACTTTCAAGTTTAAATTGATAACAATAAGTTCAAAAGCTTGCATGCTACTTGCTCAGAAACTGTTTATGGTTAGTTGAATTTTCGATATTCGGTTTTTGAAAAACTTATAAACGTTATTCAAAATGTAATTCAATCGCGAATAATCATCGTGTTGGAATACTTGACTCGCGTCCCTTGTAACGAAAAAAATCATGGTGTACATAATAATTTTTCGAGGTTGTTTAAATTTTTAACATTACAGTTAAATTGCCGTAGTAATTTTTAAGTCATCATTTTCGGTAAAGTTTTAGCCAATTCGTGTATTTTTATTAAATCTCCTCCTTTATTGTATACTCTCAGAGAAGTTTTATCCTCTGCTAAGGCTTGTTGTCATATTGATTCGTCAACAATTTGGGTGAGTAAATATTGCTTACAACTTATCGGCTTTTTAATATTTAATCTACAGATTTCATTTACAAGTATCATTTCTTAATGAAAGTAGTAGTAAACTTATGACAGCTGAGGTGAAGTAATGCATGTCATTTATGAAATGTACGAAACCCGCTGTTTTCGTTGTTTTGCAATATTGCAATTATTCAATACTCGCGTTAGATAGTTGTTAAATTAATTCCGGCCGATCGCTACTCCGTTATTATTTTTTCGACATGAATTTACAATGTTAATAATGTTTTGTATAAGGATTGTACGTCAGATTCGGAAAGAGATTACTTTCATTACATACGATATATTTAAGTGATTAGATGATACGTTTATATGGCGAGGCGCTAGGGCAGGTCCGTTACAATCTGAAAAATTCTTCTACAATTATTTCCACGTGACCTTAAATAACTGAGTTTGAAATTCACAAATCGTTAAGATTAAGCGCGTTTTTATTGAAGAAACAGAGTAAGCATTCGAACAGATGTACATTCTTGTTCATTGTTTGAATAGAAAGTATCTTTAAAATTACCCCTACCACCCTCGTGTGAATGGGGTGGCAAGTTGAAGGGTATGGAAAATGGTGTGATGACTTTTGCTTGCTACCATACCATAACTTATTTTCTGTAACACTTCTATTTTTTTCCCTGCAAAATAATAATTCTTGAAATAATTTTGTATATTAAAAAAAAAAATCTTCCAACAGCCCAATCGTTAAAATGTTTGAAAAACTCAGAACAGTTTCGTATTTTAGAATAATGCCTAGTACGAGAAAATTATGCAAATGATATTGGTGAACATTTTAAAAATGAATTTCTACTCCTCAAAACGGTTAAAAGATTTTCGTTTCAGAGACGAACAGTACAATTTCGAATTAATTTTGCATAACTTCGTTTAAAACTGTATAAGTACTTGCATAGCCTTTTTATTATTCTTTACTCTCGGCTCTGATGTAAAATGAATTAATGATCTCACGGTCGTTACAGATGACGGATAATGAAACATGTTTAGAAAATTAAATTGGCGGCAGATGGTCGTATACATTTATTATTTCGATTTAATAATAATGATTTTTCGCTGATTTGGTTACGTATTCAGTCGATTATAATAGTTTGTTGGTGATTTTTAGTCGATTCCGTAGTTTCAATTTACTTTTTGTACACCTCCTTACCAGACATGTACAACTCGAACGAAATTCAAATTGACGCAAGCTATGTTGAGTTTCCAAAGCCAACATATTATCGTCAGTTGTCAAACAACCGTATTAGAACAATTGCCGCAAAAAAGTAGTCAACATAGGCCGCCATTACTTTATCGAATAACGTAACATCCTCCGCGCACAATGCAACAAAACGTATTACCAGTCAATGAACTTTTTTTCAACTCATTTATGCGCTTTTGTTTTCCAACTGCTTCAGCCGAACATCGTTTGGTTTGGAAAATTTTTACCAAGACTTTAAAATATTCCGTGTTTTCTATAGCACGGCTACAAATACAGGTAAACGTTATACCTACCATATGGACAAAAAAAGCCACGATCAATTGAATTCGTTTCACATGGGTTGGACATAAACGCAGGTCATAACCAAACAATGCGAATTGTTTAGTTCATTTAATTGACATACTCAGGACCAAAAATCAATGAAGAATTCATACCGATGAAATAAACTGACGAATATGCAGGTATCATTTCAGGTCTACGATTTGTAGACTTTGAATAACAGTTCGTATACATCTGATTTGTAAATATTCACTTCTTATGTAATGCTATGTAGGCACTACCTAATTCTAATAATACAGACGGCTACGCAATTTCAGTCTCGTGTTTCCGCCACTTCGGTTTCATGTTCAATCAGCTTGTAATTTGTAATACAAGAAAACACTTTCATTGTGACCGTGAATAATATTCGACGAATGGTTATACGCATAATGTAATTCAAATGCTAAATTAAATACGTTTTCATATTTAGTTTTTCTCGTTTTTAAACTTTTTTCATTGGATCTAGAGTCAAAATTACTTCAATAAATTAGGTAATTAAATTTCGCATTTCCTTCAATTCTGAAATAGGATTTTGATAATTTGATCTCGTTATACCGCCATTATTTCTTTAGATTTAATTACCGTATTAAAAAATACTTCAAATTAACTATTCTTAGGTACTCATTCCAATTGATGATTTCTTGTTTAGTTTTTGTCAACGTGTAAAGTCCTCAGTGCAAATTTTACTCAAATTCATTACCAACATATGACAATTCTAAAATTTATTTAAACGTTTGTTTCCTGTAAAACGATTCTAAAACATCTGTTTTTATGCTCCGATATCGTATTTCGATTACTCTTTCACACTAATTGCAAAATCATAGCAATTTTACTGTTGAACGAATTCGTATATTTTGTAACGTTTTCAAGTGGAAATGATACAATCTTCAAGCCTGTTTTTCGATAAAATAAATACGTACGAAACGTTAATTCGAGTTATAAAATTATAACGTCGTGAAATTATTGTTCTAAATTTATTTACACATTTCTTTAATTGCTACGCGTTGCAAAATTAAACAACGATATGTTTATGAGTTTTATAACGCTGCGTTGTGAGCCTTTTCTCGCACCCTTCTGTTAATAAATTTCAAAGCTTTTATTCGCTTTTCTTAAAGGGTTGCTCTTGCTGCTAGTACCTACAAGTTGGTGTTAAGCTCGACTAATTTTGAGATATTCAAGTTGTGATGTAATAGATATTGGTATACTTTTTTTCGAGCTGTTAAATTACTATATAAATCAACATGCATTTTAAACGAAAAAACTTTAATCGTAATATCGCATGCGACATTGAATTCTTCGTTCCGTTCCGCCTCAATCGTCTGGCATGAAACCTATACGAAAGGGCATAACGAGTTGAAACCAAATAGAACTGACCCTATAGTCTGGACTTGAGACTTGAAAAGTATTATTATAGTGTCTATGACCGCACATCAACAAAAAAATATTAATAATTGAGTGAACTATGACTGCAACTTGAATTCGTTGCAGGTTGATTTTGATGCGTGTGTACGTTTCAGTACAAATAGAAAACCTGGGAATGTGTAATGAGAAATAAGATAGCTCTAATGTATTGTACCTTCCTATATGTATGCACTACGTATATTACTTTGATATTTATTTCTGCCCTCATACTTTTTTCTTTGTTTCTTAATTTTTCCTATTTTTCCTTTCACTGTTCGTCGGTAATTTAGTATAACTTCAATTTTCCAACGGTATTCTTTAGGTACACCTCTCTCAGCATTTGTTATCAATAAGCCCGTGGTTGTGATGTATTTTTTGCACTGCCTTACTTGTTTAGAGTAGGGTTCCGCGAATATTCGGATATTCGAATATTTTTGACATTCAGTATTCGAATATTCTGAAACATC
>JAAOIU010068272.1:422-13524 GCA_018107765.1 Hypogeococcus pungens | reverse complement strand
CAGGGTAACTCGAAAACAAATTCAAAAAACCAAAAAAAAATTAAAAATTTAAAAATTTAAAACTTTTGAAAAATTTAAAACTTTGAAAAAAATCAAAATCTTTTTTAAAATGTTGAAAAATTGAAAAAAATTTTAAATTTTAGAGAATTTCAAAAAATTGTAGTGTGGAAAACTTACAACATTTAGAACAATTAAAAAAATTTAGAGAACTAAAAAATTTTGTAAAATGTAAAAAAATGTAAAAATTTTGAAGAAATGAAAAAATATAAGCTTCTCGCTCAAAACACTTACATAATCGTCAAAAGTGACCGGATAACTGACACCGTATTCGTTGTAGGCGATAACTCTAAACTGATACATGGCTGATGGCAATAAACTCTGATACGATATAGAGTACTCTTCCATAGGACCAGTATCCGTGCGATAAACCGTCATCCAACGACTCTCATCTGTAAAATGGCAAGCACACGATTCAGTAAACAAACATATTCCATCGTCGTTTTCCGTCGATACTCNTAATCAAACTAATCACCTCTTCGTTTGGACTGGAAATAATACCCTAAAATAGGCCCTTTGCCCGAAGCTCCGTTAACCCATTTAATCTCAACGTAGGACATGGATTTGGCCACAGCTAAATCGCGAGGTCGAGAAGGAGATCCTTCCTGTGGCCCGGTGGTAACATTGCTCATGGCAGACGGACCGTAGTCGATAGTTTGGGCACAAACGGTAAACATATAAGTGACTTCTTCTTCGAGCGTCTGAATAAGTAATTTAGTTTCGGAGACTTTTTGCTTCACTTGTTTGCTGAAACCTAATTAGGAGGGGAAAAAAACTCCGTTAAAAAAACGTAACCGTGAAATTCGTAGCGAGAAAATCCTACTCACTTTCGTTTTGTCCGGCTGTTTCGTAGGTGACTAGATAACCAATCAACTCGCCGTTGATTTTCTTCGGCGGTTGCCAAGAAACCACTAAACTATTCATGGTAATTTCTGTGAATTTGAGATCACTAGGAGGACCGGGTATGCCCTAAGAAATCAATCCAACATTAGCCAGTCGATTCATTCAGTTCGAAAGATAGATAACCGCGTATTTACTTGTAATGTTTTGACAATCGCCGAATCAGAACGAGGACCATCGCCGGCCGGATTAAATGCTAATATTTGAATCCTATATTTAGTATATTTATCTAAAAATATCAAATTATAGGACGTATAAGTGGCAGGAACTACTTCGATTTCTTCTTCAATCGAACGATCTTCTGGTTGAGGAGATTCCAACACCAGATAAAATATCTGCCAAAAGAACATTTCGTTAACATCGTACTCGAGAACGAACCCCCAATGAAAAAATAGAATAGTCGGCGCTAACCTTGTAACCGAGCAAATCACCATTTTGCTGGCTCTGTTGCGGAGGTAACCATTTCAATCGAGCTTCAGTAGATGAGATCGGTTCAGCTTCGACGTTCCTAGGAGACCCGGTGGGTACGGCTTCGCCAACGTAAACGGTAATAGGACGGCTTGGAGGGCCGTTTCCTTGCGAATTGAACGGAATTACAACTATTTCGTAGTTTCGATCTCTCGTCAAATCGGAAAGGATCACTTCGGAAGTCTGAAGAAAAAAATACCAATTTAATTCTCGTCGAAGAAATTTTCCCCTTTTTAGACATCAGACAGAAATTTCGAGAAAAAATTTTTATTCATTTTTCATGTAAGAAGTAATCTATTTTTCATTTTTTCACCTGTAAACAAACATCTCGTATTTCTCTCTGTAATTATCGTAGAGGAAAATGAATGTAGAAATGAAAAAAAAATTGAAAAATGATTTTTTCTATGAGAATTGATTAATTTCAAAAATTAGTACATTTTGAGAAATTAAAAACTTTGTAAATTTCTCAAATTTGATAAAATTAACAAATTTTGGAAAATCAAAATTTTTTTTAAAATTGACGAATTTAAAAAATTGACTTATTTTTAGAAATTACTACATTTTAAAAAATTGACATATTTTTAAAATTTTCAAAATTGATAAAATTGACAAATTCTCAAAATTAATTTTAGAAATAAGCAAACTTTCTTTTTATTTAACTGTTTTCCTATTTTATTTTCTATTTTTTGGAGTTACGCGAGAAAAGTAACTCGAAGTCTGTAACCAGGCTTGAAAAGAAGTAACCTTTATCCAGAGCCTACACTTTCGGTATTCCTTCAACTTACATGAATATTGTTCACTTTTTGAGTGGGTGTTATTTCTAGGGAAACTGGATAATCGGAAGCTGGTTGGAATAAGACTGTGTATCCCCCCGTCGCGTGATCTCCACTCCAATGATTCTCCGCCAAAGGTGACCATTGCACCAGGACACTCGTCGTGGTAATAGGTACAACTTTCACATTATCTACACCTTTGCTAGGAGCTAAAAATACATAAAAAAAAAATTAGACAACAATTTTCAAAATTTTCCAATTGAAAAAAAAAATAAAAATTACTCACCAGCTGAGTATGTCCTAACTTCGCGAGACTCTGTACTGAAAATACTAGGACCTATATCATTCGTCGCTTGCACCCGGAATCGATAATTAGTGAACGGTTTCAAATCGGTAACAGTGAACGATGTCAAAGCTGGATCAACTCTTTGTGGAATGGTCACCCAAACGCCGTTATTTTCCGATTTTTGAATCGTATAATATCTAAAAAATCCATTTAAAAAATCATTCAACACACGTTTCGAAATTATTTTAAAAAATTACCAATCGGCGATGTTACCTCAAAGGAGCATGTCCATCGCTACCAGGCACCCAACTGAAGGTGATCTGGGTGGCTTGTATTTGACTGCTGCTTATTACAGGAGCCGAAGGAGCCTGAGGACGCTCCCTGTTACTAATTGTGTAAACAGTGGCTTGAGCCGTTTTACCCCATCCTAGTCTAGTCTGGGCAGTGACCGAAAACAAGTAGTATTTCTCCGGTTCCAATTCGGAAGCGCTGTAATACCGTATATGAGACGTTAAAGTTATATTAAAATCACCACAAATCCTACTCCAAGCAATCTACTCACGTGTAAGTTCTATCTGGTGGACTAAACTTCATAGAATGGTTATGGTTTCCATAGTCGAACAGTTTGTAATCAACTCTATACGCCAAAATTTCGCCGTTAGGTTCTTCGGGCACGTCCCAAATGATTCTAGCAGTTGTCAACGTAACATCGGGGAATGAAACGTTAGAAGGCGGTCCAGGAGCTGTAAAGCGTTCACGTGTTACGTTCGTAGTTTAAAAATTTAGTTTTAGTAGTGATTAAACAACAACTTACTGTCATCGTAAGTTTGAACGCGAACTGGAGGCGATGACAAGAGACCATCACCTAATCTCGTGTACGCCAGAACTTGTATATTGTATTGCGAATATTTTCGCAATTCTGTCAGCGTAGTCGTGAAAGTATTATTATTGGGAATATCTTTGAATAAAACCGGATGCGATGACCGAGAAAATAAACCGTAATAGACCTACGAAACAGAGACATGGTTAAAATCATCTCTCAATGTGGATGTACCTTTCCGAATTTCAACGAATGATTTTAATTACTTCGATTAACTAACTGTCAATTGTCAAAATCGACTTTTTTTCCCAGATTGTTTTGATATGATAAGAAAAACAAAAACAAAACATGTGTTTTGAGAAAACACGTGCCGCACGTGCTGATAACGCACAGATAAAAAAAGTAGAAATCGGGAATTCATTTTTTTACCATCAGAATGGCAACACTGTTTCATTTTTAGATTTGAATTTTGAAAATAACCGTTACTATTTTTCCAAGTTCATTCATTTATCCCATTTATCTCAATCTGGTTCAATGTGTTTTTTGAATAAATATTTCAATAATGCTTCACTTCTTTATTAAAATCAATATTTTATCCTCACCTTGAATCCTTCAATTTGTCCATTTCTCGATTCAGCTGGCACATCACCCCAACGAACTACAATAGTGGTCGAAGAGGAAGCATTTGCAATCACATTAACTGGTCCAGAAGACGGAACTGTCGAGAAAAAGGAACCAAGATGATAGCCTTGCAGCACTACATTCACGTCCAAATCATCTCATCACTCAATACTTACCAGATTCTTTGGTTCTTTCAATAGCTGAAGGACTCGGTAAGGAAAAGCCGACATCATTAAAGGCAATCATAACGATCTCGTACTCTGTATACTCCTCCAGACTTTCCAAAATATACGAGTTACTAGTGGGATCATCGATCGTGACGAAATAAGGTACTGACTCCTTATATGAACCACTTCCAAAACGTAATTCTCTGAAGGTAACATTATATCCGCGTGCATTGCCAAACCATTCGGTTTGTTGTAGTGGCTAAAAAAGAAACGAACACAATAGCGAATTAATTTACTTTCTCAATCCGAAATTTAACCAGATTATAACCGCAAAACTTACCGTCCATCGAACACGTAACTGCGTCGCGGACATAGCTCTAACGGTGACATTCCAAGGCGGATGTGCCGGCGGCGCTTGTATCGTTTGAAACTCTTTGGTCGCATCGGACGGCTCGGATAATCCTACCACATTCATCGCTATCAAACGTAACTTATACGTTGTGAAGGGTATCAGATTATTCACCGTTAAAGTTGTAGCTTCCGGATTGGATTCTTCGTAAATGGGAAACCAAGATACGTTTCGGCGCGTCTGAGCCTGAATCGGTGATACCGTAAAAATTACACATCTTCGAGGTAAAGCTATTCATTAACGGTTCAAATATGCGTACTTCGACGATCCATCTAATAATAGACGAATTTCCATCGAATCCTGGAGTGAACTGTAACACTACCGAGAAGGCTTCGATATTCGTAACTGCTAGCTTAGTCGGCGGGTGAGGAAGTACTGGTTCGACACCAGATTGTATAACTGCCACTCTCGTAGGGCCGGGACCAACTTGAGTCCAAGCGTATACTTCAAATTTATAATGAGTCGAAGGCTGTAACAAGAAAAAATACACACATTATCTCGTTCTATTCGTAAAATCACTCTAAAAACATGCGACGACGCAAACCCTACCATTAAATTATTAATCGTTTTTTGAGTAGTAGACTCGGTAAGATTTTCACTTTTCACCGTCGATGGTTTATCTCGAATCGAATACGAAATTGAATACCCTTTGAGGACACCGTTCGGATGCTTCGGTGGGTTCCACACGACGGTTACCGAACGATCGGATATATTTTGAAATTGTAGATCGCTTATTTCGTCCGGAACTGAAACATGCACGTACGACCCTTATCAGTTCCGAGTGCTCTCCGTAGTGTAATTGACGCAAGTATAATACAATACCATCTTCGTGAGTGCGAATCAAAACCGGTTGACTAGAAGGACCTCCGCCGAGGTCGGTGAAACATAATACTGTTACGTTATACTCGGTGTATTTTTCTAAACCATTCATTACCGCAGTCAGGGGAGCGAATGAGTCGATCAAATTAGGCGGCACGGTTATTTCTCGGTGCATCGTTTCGCCTGTAAACGAATACATCGAATGTAATTCGATTTCTTCGAGAATGAAATCAAGTCGAAAACTTTCCCTTACCTTTCCAAGCTTGGATTTTATACCCTTGATTGACTCCGTTGATATGTTGAGGGTGCAGCGGGTCCCACTTTATGAAAATGGCCGTCGAATTCAGAGGTTTCACGTTTACGTTTTCTGGCCGCATTTCAGGTACTGATGAACGAAACCAAAGGTCAGATAAGAAAGATTAAGGAAATATTTCCACAAGGAATGCATTTACCTCCTTCTTTGGTCTTCACTTTGACTTCTTCGCTAAATACACCGATTCCTTTTTCGTTATACGCGGCTATTTGCAAAACGTACTCTTTCCAAGTGATTAATTGTTCGATTAGGTAATTTCTTTGGCCCTAAATGATAACAGAAGTAGCAAAAATTATGCATCACGAACCGAATTAGAAGAAAATCAATCCAAAATACATACCTCGGTAGAAATATTCTTATAAGTCCACGGAGTGGAATCGTATCCGTACAATTTGTATCGTATAACGTAGCCCAAGATACGTCCATTACGTACATCTTCGGCCGGAGGTTGCCACTGCGTTATGATTTCGGAAGACGATCTCGCTGAGCCGGCGAAATTCGTGGGAGGTCCAGAAGGAGCTAAATTAAGGCCAGAGTTAATTCCGTCCGATGATATTGGTTACAAAAGTCGATTTAAAAATGACTTACGTTCTTGAGGAAGTTGAACGACGTTACTAGCGTCGGAAGCTGACCCTTCGCCGACACCGTTCACCGCGCTCACTCTGAACTGATACGAACTAGCTGCTTTTAAATTGGTCAACATTATCGAATTCACGTGGGCCGAAACGTTGCTCAGTTCGGTGACCCAATTTAATAAAGGATCGACGATAGGGCCTGGAAAAAACGTAAAAATTCGTCATCATAACCATTTATTTGGATACAGATAGCCCAACGAAGAAACTCACCGATATCTGGAACTTCACGTTTCTGCACGATATACTTCAATATGGGGCTATTACCGTCGAAAGCATGAGCCCAGCTCAAATTCACCGTCCTATGATCAACTCGTTCGGCTCTGATTGATGTAGGACTGTATGGTAACTCTATAACGTTCAATTTGGCCACACGCGTATCGTTTCCTCCGCTCGACAGCAGCAAACACTTGTAGTCTCCTACATCCGTAGGTCTGGCCGCCTTTATAGTCAGCGTTCCGTCGTTGCTAATGTTAACGCGAGGATTTTCGTACCCGATTACTCTATTATTATGAAACCAATCGATTTGATAAGGAACGTTTGGGTCTCCGGAGACTTTACACTGCAGCACGGCATCTTGGCCCAGTAAAACTTTGGTATCCGATGGTGGCTGAGATATTTGTGTTTTCACTAAAGAAGAAAAAATCCCGATTAGTCGCATTCCTAGTCATTTTGCTTCACCAGAAACAACCCGACGACTCACTTCTAACAGCCAAATAGGCGCTGGCTTCAACTTTGCCAGCTTCGTTGGCTCTGACACACGTATACTTCCCGCTATCGCCTACTCGAGCTCCGGTGATGAGTAAATCGCCTTCTTCTAAATACTGGAATCGATTACTTTGAGGAATTGGTTGCGAATCTACGTGAAAATTTAAAGTATGAAATTTTCCGTCCGAAATTCGTCTCGTCGATGGCCTTATTCGATTGCTTACCGTAATAATACCACGAAATATTAGGAATTGGAGCACCAGCGACGCGACAATTCAGTATAATATCGCTACCGTCGAAAACGGTCGTATTTTTCGGAGCCATTTCCATCACAGGAGTTGAACCTGGGATTAGATTTTTCGATAAATTAAAAATCAAATAAAGCTCATCCAAAATTAATTATTATCTACTTACTTTTAACTTTGAGCCAGTAAACGATCGAGTCCATTCCAGCGTCGTTAGAGACGACACACTGAAACAACCCCGTATCTTCCACTCTTAAATTTTTTATTACTAGGGTACTGCCATCCTCGACGTAATACCTGCAAATTGGGACGACTCTTTTCATAATTCATATCTCCAACGGAGACATCTACAGTATGATCAAAGATAGATTACCTTTTCGGCTGCGATAATTTGCTCACATCGACCGCATTCTTATACCAAGTAATATTTGGAAAAGGATGGCCAATCGCGTCGCAAGCTAATTTTACTATCGAATTGTAGTCTTCTAACGTTTCTCGAGGAACAACATTCGTAATACTCGGCGGTCCTGGAAAAATCACCGCGCACACAAATAAATTAATAATCAATAATTTAACATGAAAAATCAAAACAATGAGAAGCTATCGAGAAATGATAATTTGCATAAATTTTGCATTACAATGATCGGGCGAAGAAATTCATGCGCTTACTTAGAACTGAGACTGTGGCACTGGCTGCCAAATGTATCCTTTTGTATTTGATTTCACACGTGTAATTGCCAGCATGGTCGGAACTGGCGTTTACCAAAGATATTGTTCTTTTCCAACGATCGTAATTCGTTTTGAAGCCCCAAGTATCCAAAGGTAGGCCATCTTTGTACCACATTCTGTCGATGAATTGAAAACTGCAACGCGAAATAAAATATTACGAATAGAAGTAGGTTGGTCGTGAATAAATTATAGAAGGCATGTCGCTGGCTGGGCTTTAATTATAGAGAATGATCGTTTAATTAATGATTAGACGCGTTAGATGAGACGAATACTGTGCCCGGCCTTCTTTTATAGAAGGAAGAATGTAAAAAACTTCGCGTTTTTCTTTTTGGGTAATGTAGTGAATTTAAAAGAAGATTCAAATGAGAACCCAGAGATTTATTATTATTATTTTTTTTTTTTCGAAAAATGGAAATTGAAAAGAATGATTTTTTTCAATAATGAAATACCTTTAAAATAAAAATTATACCTGATGTTTAAAAAAAAGTCAAGAAAACACTTAAAAATTAATTTTGGGGAGCAGAAAGAGGGGACTGAAAACTTTTAAAATGAGAATTTTGTAAATATAAAATTGATTTTTTTTTTGAAAAACTGAGAATTAAAAAAAGAATTTTTAATATAAAAATTGAAAAAAAAACACACACATCTTAATATGATTTTTTTAATCCAATTTTTTTGAATAAAAACAAAATTTGAACAGAAAGAACAGAAATCTATTAGAGATTGAAATTGAGAATCAATTTTGAAAATCATGACAAAATTTCAACCTTCACTCACAAAATATGAAAAACTGTTTTTGGGCTAAAAAGCATTTTTTTCAAAACAAAATTTTAAAAAAAATCATATAAAATTTTTCAAAAATTTTCAATTTTTTCAAATTTTAATTTTCTCAAAATTTCCAATTTTTACATATTTTCTAAAAAAAAAATTAAGTTTTTCAAAATTTTTGATTTTTACAAATTTTAATTTCTTAAAAATTTTTGATTTTCTCAAAATTTTCAATTTTTTCGAAATTGTTGATTTTCTCAGAATTATTAATTTTTTCCAAATTCTCAGGTTTCTCAAATTTTTAATTTTTCCAAATTTCCAGTTTTCTCAAAATTTCCAATTTTTACACAATTTTCAATTTTTAAAAAATTTTCAAGTTTCTCAAAATTTTATATTTTTATAACTTTCAAGCTTCTCAAAATTTTCTGATTTTCTCCAAATTGCCAATTTCCTAAAAATTTGTAATTTTTTCAAAATTTTTGATTTCTTAAAAATTTTTGATTTTTTCAAAATTGTTGAGTTTCTTAGAATTGTTAATTTTTTTAGAAAATTTTCAACTTTCTCAAAATTTTTGATTTTCTTAAAATTTTTAATTTTTCAAATTTCAGTTTCCCCAAAATTTCTAATTCTTGCATAATTTTTAATTTTCTAAAAAAAATTTAAGCTCCTCAAAATTTTTGATTTTTACAAATTTCTAATTTTCTCAAAATTTTTTAATCTTCTCAAAATTTTCGATTTTCTAAAAAATTTTAATTTTCTTAAAATGTTCAACTTTTTTAAAATTATCAAGTTTCTCAGAATTTTTGATTTTTACAAATTTTAATTTTCTCAAAATTTTCAATTTTTTAAAATTGTTGATTTTCTCAGAATTTTTAGTTTTCTGAAAATTTTTAGTCCTATTTTTAAAAAATTTTTACGAAAAAAATCTGAAAATTTTTTTGATGAAATTTTAAAGGATTCAAAAAAATGAAAATTAAATATAAATGTTCAACCAAAGAATTGATTTCTCAGAGGGGGATGGGATGAATGTCTTGCTCCTACATAAATTCAAAAATAATCCGATTTGAAACATTTGATTTAAAATAAGATTTTCAACAAATTTTTTGAATTTTTAATTTCAGTAAGTAAATGAGAATTGAAAGCAAAAAGTAAAAGAANNNNGAGAAAATTAAAAAATTGTTTCTAAACAAAAAATAATAAATTCAAAAAATAAAAATCGTCAATTAAAATTCTTCAGAAATTTCAAATGAAAAAAAAATTGATTTAAAAAAAAAACACGAAATTTTTCAGAAAAAATTTGCTAATAGGAAAATTTGTAAAGAAAAATATCTATTAATTTCGTTCGCATATTTTTGAACCCAAAAGTGACTTACTTTTTAATATTGGTAACGCAATGCAAGTCGATATTGCCTTTTCCTTCGACCACTTCGGTATTTTCGGGGCCGACAATGAACCTAGACTCGAGTTCTCTAAACGGTTTGGAATCACTGACAGATAATCTGACAAAAGGCGAATAAGCTTCTTTGCCGATTTGCGTATTAGCAACTCGTGCTCTACGGGAAAGAAATAACAAACAAAAGTGTCGATTACAATGCGATGATTCATATAAATTAAATAAAGAACTAGGCATTCGGGTACGTATAGCATTATGTCTGGTAGAACGGTGCTGGTATCTGATCTGGTTGGTAATCATTACGATTAACATACCTGTATGATTTTTCGTGTTCCTTCGTTACGGATATAATAATCAACTTGCCCGGCACATCGGTAACATATTGATCGCCGGATAGCAACCCATAATCGTCCGTTTCCCACACGATGGCTGGTTTCGGGTAGCTATCAATGAATGGTAAATTTATAACAGCTGCGTCTCCGTATTCTACGGTTATTTCGTCTGGTACTGGATCCGCAAATCTACCCATATCTTCGCAAAACGAGAAAAATATTACAATTAAAGAGCGAAGGAAATTTTTACGTATATTAAAAAATACACATACGATTCGAACTTACAGGCAATGGTAACGTTGATTTTCTGCGATAGCATAGAACCAGCTTTGTTTTTCGCTATTACTTGATAGAAGCCGGCATCCTCCCGACGAACCGGTTGAATTTTGTAAAAACATTCCGAAATAAAATCGCTAACTTCGTGATCGTCTTTCAACCATTTAAACATCGGTCTCGGATTACCTATAAAAAGTCAAACAAATACAATTAATACATGTAGGTATAGAAAACAGCAAGGATACGAAATCATTCGACGAATAATTTACTACGTAATTACTTCAAATGTGATCTTGTTCCAAAAAAAAAAAAAAAGTCCAAGTCCAAATACATGAACTTATTTAATCGAGCAATAACATTAGTATACAGAAACGTATAGGTAGGTATTTATATACGTATTGCCCTCTGCTTGAGCCCTGACATAAACGTTTCAAAAACCGAAAATACCACATCACCCTAATCTTTTCAAATCATCACTTTTATGGTACCATATTACGCGCCATAAAACGTTCGTTCAAATCTATAACGAGCTTCTGGTGATAAACAACGAGTCGACTAAAAATGGATGTTTAAAATTTAAACAGAAACGCGCCGCTCGCTCTAAACTAAAGGTGCTCTTAAATATACGTATACGAAGACGAAGCCTTATTAAAATCGAAGAAATCTGTTTTCTTTTTTTCACTCTATAAAGGCTCATTTTGTAAAAATTTGGGTAATCGCCAAATGTAATTTTTACACGTTTCGCTTTTCTGTTTACTTTTACCCTTCGCAATGGCACGATCGCGTTTATTTTGATTTTGGTGTTCGGAAGTGAAAATAAACATCGGCAGGATTTTACGACAGCGATTGACAGCCTGGATGGTTGGAATAAAACGATCGTATTATTTAATAAAAGGCGAATATGATTTGCTCGGGGTTGCGTTGTTTTATGGAAGCAAGACAAAAGAGAGAAAATTGGATTAAAAAATTAGCAAAATGTGTAAAAATATTGAAGCGCTCTGAAAAATGTACGGAATAAACGGGGATGAAAATTGAGAATAAAATATGGCAAATATTGTGAAAATGTTAACCTTTTTACTCTTAAAATTAATCTGCGATGGAAAAATTCAAAATTTTTCAAAATTGAATTTTTAAAAAATATTTTGATTGAAAATAGTCAATAATAATTTTCAAAAATAGGTAACTATTAGTCTCCATAAATTTATAAAATATACGTTTTCTAAAATTTCCCAGTAAACTGATTCTTTAAAAATCAATAACGTTACGAAAATTACTAATTTTCAAGAATTGTAGAAATTGGTGGACTCGATAAAATTGGCAGATTTTCAAAAAATGATAAATTATGAAAAATTGGTAGATTTTTAAGATTGACGTATTTTGAAAATTTCACTTTTTATTTTAGAAATTGATGGATTTTCAAAATCGGCAGATTCAGATTTGAATAGATTGACAAAATAGTGAAAAACTACCAATTTGAATAATTTTCCAGAATTGAAAAAATTGACTAATTTTCAATTTTTTAAAAATCGATAGCTTTCTCAAATGAATATGCACAATCATCGGAAGACTGAAATCAACTGAAATCGATAAATTCCTGAAAAAAACGCCACAGCTCTCCGAAAATTGGTTATCCATCAAAAATTTCATTTCTCAAAAATACCACGATTTTTTTTAAAAAAAGTGTTAATTTGACTGCATGAAAAATTTCACACCCACCCTTTTTCAAATTGAAAAAAATTCTCGAATTCCCAAATTTGGTGCAATAATTTTTCAATACTATCAAATTAATGTGGAAAATTTTCAAACTAAAAATTAAATAAACCAAGAACGCAGAGATTATGAAGAGCATTTTTGATTTAAGTGAAAATTGGTATAGAAAGTTGGGGATTCAAGGTCATTCAAGGTGTTCACTTGAAGTAAATCTGGTGGGAAAAATTTTCACACAGGGGAACAGATTATAGTTGAAAAACGTACCACGAATAAAAATTATAATTGTGAGCTCGAAAATGGTACAGGAATCTGACAGTGAATTTTCCCAAATTTGACAATGAGGGAACCTAGGGGAAATTGGAAAAAATTCAAAATGGTCTCAAATAAAAAAATTTCATTTCATCGACCATCTTGACCCCAGTTAAAGAAAAAATTGTCAAAATTTCTTATTTTCATTCAATTCGGGTACAGGAACTGATAATAAATTTTTTTCAAGAAAAATAAAATTGCAAAATTTTTTCTAAAATTTAGGCACAGATTCCTGTATGCGAATTAAATTAAAATGAGAAATTTTAGGTATTTTTTCTTCAACTGGGGTCGAGATGGTCGATGGAATGGAAATTTTTTATTTATGAACGTTTCGAATTCTTTCCAATTTCCCCTCCGTGTCCCTCTT
>JAAOIU010068266.1:0-18976 GCA_018107765.1 Hypogeococcus pungens | reverse complement strand
AGCTGCAAGAAATACGTATTTTCTAACGTGTATCTTGGAAAGTTAAGAATGCAACGACGTTTAATCAATCAATGTTTTGAATTTATAGGTGGAATATGAAAAATTCTGAACTCAAGAGTTCTCCTCTAGTAAGTTATATAGAGGAACAGATTCTGTAAGAATTGACGAGCAACGATGCCAAGAAATATTTGTTTTTCACGTTTTATGGTCAAGTTTATCAGTTATTTCGTTGTAAATACGGCGGACAGGTAAAACTTGAAAACCGTTGTCCCTCCGTTGCACTTGCACGGCACAGGTGTGAGCTAAAGCTAAGGGAGAAGTTGACAATTCGTCTCGATGATAGATCGATAGACATACTGCAGTTCTCAATCATATCTTGGTTTAGTGGTATGATAAACTTTGTAGAATCAGGAAGATGAAAACTTACCCAAATTTTTCGATTTCCAAACATTATAAAATTGCTTTCGATGACACCGCTGTTTACAACATTTTGCCAAAAACAGTTGAATTTTAAAACGATTGAAGAACTGCACTAGAACTAAACTTTTTCAAATTTCAAATAACAAACAACAAAATGGGATATTTTTATAAGACAAAATGATGTGATATTTTGGTGAGAAGTACCATAAAAAAACGTTATTCCGCGCTATTTTTCACTACCTAGATCGAAACGAACACAAATACGTCTACATCTCCACTCTTCAGATACAAAACGTGTAACTACTAACATCCGAATCGAACTCTATTTCAACTGTTGACACAAACAACGTAAGGAATACACACTCACACACACTCGCATCAAAGCCGGTTTTTCAGATACAGTGTTACCATTTCACTCAGTAAAAGTAGTAATAATTGATTACTGACTGAGGTGTGAAGTCTATACAGTATTAATTTGAGAAAGGAGAATTGAGTCGGACTCAGAAAATTATTTAAATTTCAAGTTGATGTAGATGAGCTGATTGGGTGAGTCTTCTATACTCAATTTATTTAGTTATTTCAATTCAGATAACCAATTTCGACACACGCATATTGAACTGATGGATTTTGATAAAACATAATGTAATTTATGAATGAGTGAAGTACATACAAATACAATCGCAGTAAGAAAAACACCTAAAAAAATTACGCGTCGAGTGTCAGGAACCCAAGTTTAGATTCTCACTACTTCTCAGCTCATTATTTGCTTCTAACAAAGAAAGTTTTGAAACAAAATCAGCACACATTTCTTCACTGATATCCTGTAAACAAATAACATTTGAATTAATTCATTAAAAAAAATATTGTAATTCATTACTCAACAGCTTTTACATTTGTTATGGTCGCAGCACCAAAATGTTGCTCATAATGATCTTTCATATAAGCGCATTTCTCGTTGTAAATTTTTTTAGCAGCAGATAAAACTTCGATACACTTCTTGAAGTTTTCCTAAGCGGTTGAAAAAAACATTGAACATTTAGTAGAATTTCAACACTGACTGCGTGTGTAATGTGTTTGCTATAATAGTAGGTACTCACTTCTGCTCCACAATAATCCAAAATACCCAGACAACCAACTCCAATTTTTTTATACGCCAGTTTACCTAATTTTTTACGTGAAAATGCAAATAAATAAGGGATACAATAAGCCACAGCTAATGATTTCAATTCTTCTACAACATCGTGTAAACATTCTGTGGAAAATAATAAAAATTCAGAACAAACCTTCAAAATGAAGTCGTAATTTTCAAAATAATCCACTTACCTTCCATATTTGGTACAAAAACAATTAATTTTGTTTTATTCATCCTGGTGAATTTTTTCACCTGTCGTAAACCAAGGATGTATCTTTTTTTGGCGGTTGCTTTAATAGGATCATTTTGGTATTTGTTGTATTGATATCGCACTAATTGGCTAATTAGTTTTTCTGTAATTTCATTCAATTCGGCAGTAATACAATTATCACAATACCTGAAAAAAGTTACCAAATATTGCAAACGGTATTTATGAATCAAGAGATGCGTTGATTAAAAAAATAACAATAATATACTAACCTCTTAAAATTGTTATTATGAATTAATAATTTATACGGAGGTATTTCTGAATCTTTTAGAACTTCTCCAAGGGGAAAGGTACAAATATTTTGACTTAGTTCATTTGGTTGGCTTTCAGAGGAACATTCAGATCCGATCTGGCTTCTTCCTGGCGAATTATTTACTGGGTCTTCATTCGTAATATGATCTAGTCTCAGAGATTCTGCATTTTTGCCGTCGACATTTTCAGATGGGTTCAGCTCATTTTGTAAAGTTTTTTTGATATTGTTAGCCTTCACCAAACATATGGGTTTCCACAATTCATCGACTAGAACATCTTTATCCACCTGAATTATGTTGTCTTTGATATAAATACTTTCAGCCATTTTTTTAAATTTTTGTTTTTCTTCTCTTGCCTTGAAAACCATGGTTTTAATTTTAGAAATACGTTTAACTTTGGGCTTAGATGATGTTACACCTTTTTGACGAACTGGATTATCGGAATCTAAAGGATTGCCACCGAGTGAAATTTTTTCCTGATAATGTTTCACTAGCCTCACTCTCTGTTTGGTTATTACTTTATAAGATGAACTCTAAAAAAAAAAGATCAATTCCATCGGTAAAATTATGAAAAGTTGAGCAAAGAATTATAGCTGATGAAACTCACCGAAAATATTTCTTTAAATTGAATTTTAAAAGCTTCTTTGTGCTTGTTGGATTTTAAAACTTTTTTGGAAAGGTTTTCGTTTTGATGACTGCCTTCACGACGATTAATCGAAACAGTAGCTTCATTTTCAGAATAATTCACCGGTTTTTTGTTCTTTTTGCTTTTCGTCGCTTTACATCCCAACTCAGGGAAATCGTGTTCAGAATAATCCAATACTTGAGTGATTTGTAATTCGTCACTGTTGTAATCTGGAAAAAGTGATGGCCTGAAATTCAAAGGTATGTCAATGCTTTTGAGTATTTCTTGTTTGTTCTTCCTGGATTTCTGAAGATTTGTTGGTTTTTCTTTATCACTATTAGAGTACATTTTTTCATACAAGCTGATCAGAAATGATGATGCAATTAACATTTATCAGATATCAACGCTAATATTCTTTCACCGTTTCATCAAGATAGGAGTTCAGTTGTCAAATTAAGAATACTTCACTTAAAAACGTAAATGAAACAATTGAAGTGGAAATTATACTCAAACTTTCATTTCGACTGACAATTTTTTTCACTAATTTACTTCACTTTTCACCCATTGCTGCGTTTGTTATCAGTCTGATTTGATGCCGAATGATAAGAATTTAGGTAAAGAAACAAGTTGCTGCGCAAACACTATGCGTATTGTGTTCGCTCCGTTGGATCTCATTTCCATAGATGCGAGTCAGACATTTTTAAAATCAAGAATAAATATTATTTTTAAAAACACACCATTCAAAAATTCAACAAGAAAATTGGAAAAACACTACATAACAAAATATTAAACATTTGTTCATACTTGATATCTCAGAAAATACATGATAAATAAAGCTCCATAAAATAGATTTAAAAAAATTGAATATTCGAAAACAATAAATAAGTATTACACAAGCATGCCACCAAAAATGAATGCTTAATTAATCTTATTTAGGTAGGTAATAAAATATAAAGTCTACGAAAACGTTTTCAGTTTTTTAGCCTTTGAAAATCAGCTAAAAATTAAGATATTTTTTTGTTTAAAAGCTTCATTTGAAATCATTGAAAACACAACCTTCATTCTATAAGTAGACAACTTACGTAATATTTGTATGGCCAACAAACAATAACTTCTATTTCGAGGATACTGAGTTCTCTTAAAGTTGCAGTCATAAGACCACCATTACTGCAGAATTTAAAACAAATACTCTTCATAATCAATAGTCCAAGGCACTAATCGCGTCCAAGATGGAAAAGTTTCAACAATTCGACGATATTTTGTTGAGTATTGATCAGGTTTTGGCATATGATAAACGCTTAATGCCATTTTGAAAACAGGAGATTGATTCCACATTTTAGAAACCTATCAAAAGCGCAAATTAATAAGCGACGCGATAAATTTAACCTTACCTATAAACAGTGTAGCACTCGCTTGGCTTACGTCGAAGTTCAGAGAAAAAGTCCAGTACGGCGTATTCCTCACCCCTCTGTATCGGTGTATCATGTACGTGGTATTATTTAACCAATTCAAGGTGCCAATTGGTTTGTCCGAGAATAAACTCCATTCTGTGAGTTCTGCTCCATTCATAGGCATCAGAATGATATCAACGAAACCAGCATCTAAAAAATGATAAAAATTAGGCGAAGTACAATTCGAATTTAATGTATTCCTCTGCATTTATAGTAACAGCAAGGTTGAAACGAATCCACCTAAAATTGGATTCGAATCAATGACCAGATTCGTGGATTCGTTTTCATTTCTTTCCTATCGATGTCGCCACGGTTGGATTTGAATTCGGATTCGAATCCAACGAATCCGGATCATGTCATGAGACGAACAAGTCGAGCTCTCGATTTTTCTCGAATTGAAACTAAAAGTGAGCTCGAAGCAAGGGTTGTCAAGGTATCAACGCTTAAAACACTAAAAAAAAACTCAAATACTCACGAGTATTTTAAACAAATCCGACGAATCCGTAAAAAGTTTTGAATCCATTTCACGAATCCTCAATAATTTTTGGATTCGAATTACTATCACGAATCCATTTTCATAAAGCGGATTCGAATACGCTTCTTCGAATCCGCAAATGGATTCGAATCCTTTTCAACCTTGAGTAACAGTAATATACGTACCAGTCATATTGATAAAATAGGTTCGACGCGAGTCAGACTCTTTGATCCGATATGTTACTTCTTTTTCTTCCGGTAGAATCGCTTTTTCAGAGTTTTTCCAGAAGACCGATTCTCTGAAAATTTTTCCATTTTTAAACATAGAAAATTTATTAGTGTGTCTCACAGAGAGATATTATTCAATCCTAACCCATAGCGCAATACAAATGGCATAACTGGGGGAATTCCACAGAATAACTCTCTGCGGCATTCGTCTTTGCTGATGGATTTAAAATCGTCATTTTTAAATAATGTTGATATGGAACGTGGTCCTTGTCGATCCATTGGCACGATCATAAATCCATTACTATCCACTTTTGAAGTATTTATGTCATGAGCGAATTTACGGTTGACATGCTGTAATAGGATGAAATTAAGTACGACTAATATGAAATGAGAAATTTTACAGATTTAGTACACTTACAGCTACAATAAACCTTTGGGGAGTGGCATCGGCGAAAGGGGACAAAGTGTCTCCAAAAAGTATGGTGATGATGTAAACTCCAAATAGAATACCAAAAGTCAATTGTATTTTCCACCAATTCTTAACAAGTAAAACCAGAGGCTCCTACAAAAGAGAATCATTTATTCATCAAGTCACTCTAATTGTGAATTGGCAATATGTCATTTTTTACTCACTAAATATGAAAAAATTGTGTAAACGAAATATTCGCATAATACCCACATCACTAATTCAGAATTTAATGTACTGCCAATTCTTCCCATCATAGGAATTATGAGATCAGTTATCTGCACGTACAGGTAAGTAGTATAGAGAGACGGAATAAAATTGAAAATTGTATATAAGAGAGCTTTTTTCGGAACTGAAAATCATTATCAGAAAATTCGGAATAAATGATCATATCGAAAAGTACGTTGTTTCACGAATAAAATACCTGATTCTTCTTTCAGACGTGTTTTGTTTAAAATAATATGATAAATTGAAATTGGAATCAATCCAACAGAGAATATAAAAATGCTTCTCACTGTTAGCACGGTACCAATTAACAAGAAAAATGTGTTTATCATTTGAATAATGATAATGAACAGATTACATTCAGCTTCAGCGTCTAAAATACTCTGAAAAAAAAATTGTTAAATCAATTTTCACACTCATCGAAGTCCACCGAAAAATTATATACTCACCGGAATAAACGTCTGACGAATTTTCAACAAAGTAGTCGTTAAATATAAAGCTGCTATTCCATAATAAGACATCACGAACCACTGATTCGAATACCAAACCATATTCAAACCTCTAGCTTCAATCAAAGAAGCCAAAAAGTAGAGAGCAATTAAAATTATCATTCTTCCAACACCCATGAATAAAAAATTGATCAAAAAGTGACGGTATATAAGCTTCATCTGCATTCCTAACAAATAAATGAGTAATGTATCAATAAAAAACGAAGCATAGGTAAGAATATTTTTGAATAAGAAATTTCGTACCTTTAAATATCTTGATTATCACGATTCCGGACGAGTACACAGATAAACAAACGGTAGAAATATTTATAAAATATGCTACAGTCATTGAGTAATAAATCATAAAGATTCCGAATACGTCTAAGTAGACTGCTTGGTGCTCCGTATCAAAAATCGCCTTTTTCAAATCATCGTACTCGATTAGAGCTCCAGTCAATGCTAGTAAATTATCACCGCTGTACTGTATTACATTACGAGATACATACGAAATATTATCACTACTAGTGTGATACACGTAGCCGTTCTTATAGTGTGCCAAGTCGAGCCCTGTAGTTAAATGTATTTCAAATTGAAAATTATAAGCGTTATCGAATCTAAACGCAAGCAGTATTGTACCTTTTAAACCACCGAAGTCTCTAAAAATTCGAAAATCCGTATCTGAAGGTAACAATCCAGTTTGAAATAGCTCTTCTCCGAAAACAGCTCCATGAGGATGAGGTACAGATTGAGCATAAATCTGTAAATCAAGTCAGTGGTAAAATGTGACAAATAACTTTTTTTGTTCGAGAATAGCTTTGTTTACTTTTGGCAAGACGTAAGCACGAGGTCCTGTTTGGAACAGAACTTCTCGACCACCAGCTCCACAAGCGTCCAGATTCACAAAAGTGATGATTTCTTTAGACCATTCGTGTTTCGTTATAAACCCATGTGAACCCTGAAACAAAATAAACATAACCAATTATTAAAATAATCAAAAATGAAAATTTTAAGAACATCGAAAGAAAGCATACTCACTAATAAACCACCTTCTTCGGCTCCGTTAAACAGAAAAACCACACTTCTTTTCAATGCATAATCAACGTTAGCCAGAATGCGTAACAATTCCAATAGAACAGCGCAATGTAAACCGTTATCACTGGCACCTAAAAATTGAAAATAAAATGTTTAAGGCACTGTTCGAGTTACTGATTGCATTAAAAAATTGATTAACAAAAAATGTTCATACCTGGACTAGTAGGAACAGTATCGAAATGGCAGTTTAGTAAAATACTTTCATTAGCTTGAGGAGACTGCAATTTCACGGCGATATTTTGAATATCTTGGTAGCATAACGATTTACCGACATTTTTAAGTGTCAAGTTGAAACACCCGGAGACAGTTTGTAAATTTAGAAGAATTTCATTGACTGGATATGACCTCTCTTTAATAATTTTGTTCACCTCTTCCTTGATTAACTCAACAGCCAAGATTTCATTTTCATAAGTGCCAATTACTTTGGGACCAATGTTTGACAACTCTTCTAAAATTCGATAAGCCCTCTCGGCAACAAACCTACAACGTATCACAGTTAGAAATAATCTCACAAAAATGTAAAAATCAAGCTTACTTTTGTGACTTAGCCGGAACATCTTTGACACTCAAGGGATCCGGTAAAAATCCATTGATCATAACAGCTATCGTGACAATTGCTACAGATAAAACAATAAATGATATACTGAAAAGTGACGCATTTAGTTCCGAATTTTTAGTTCTCATGTTTGATGGCCGGTTCTCATCTATGGTAAAGTGATGTACGGTAGGAGCCCTCGTATCGTTCATTGCTGTGTGTACAAATCAAAAATCTAACGTAGCTATCAGGAGGTTTACGAACAATTTTATAATTTCTAGGAGGTTCAATTTAGGTGGCAGGTACGCCAAATAAGTAGATTTTCAATTCATTTCGAATAAACAATAGATTACGTCACGGAGAATAATTGAGTGAAAAATGTAACNAAAATGTAACCGTTCAAATTTCATATTTAAACTAGCCAATTTGAAGTGATTATAAAAAAACAACACCGCAGTCGGCAACAGGCAACCTGATTTCGCTTTCACTTTGTTGACGGTCGCCGCTTATCACTCTTCCGAGTGGTTTGATAACATACTTACCTATAGTAAACAAAACACAAACCAAATTGTTTTGGTTTGTTTAATCCTGTATGAAACTTGTTACCAACGTCACTTTACAATTAATCATTGTTCATTTTTGTAAATGCACTCTAAATAATTGAAATGATCTTAAGTTCTACTAGATGGCTATTCAAGTATTTATCTAACTCGAATATTCATTTGAAAAATTAGTGATGTTTGAAAATATTGCAGTCAAAACTTCAACAATTTTCAAAAAAAAAGTAAGTGAAGCAATCATTACAAAATTTTGTATGATAAAAACAATCGCTCGGAACACAACCTTCAATCGAATAAAACATGCATAAAAAGTAAAACATAAAAAATACTTATGAATTAAAATGATTCGTAAAAAATAGAGTAAGATCAAACATTTCAATATGTAAAAATTACGAATTATTTAATTCGGGTAATAAATACTCTTCGTATTGGGTGACCATTGAAACCAATTCGCTCCAAGATAGAAAGCTCTCTATAAACGTTTTAAATCCAGGGGTAAAATTATCCGTACTGTTTGACGGATAAAACAGAGACCAAGCCAATTGAAAAACGTGACTATTTATCTCATGCATTTTATGAATCTGAGACATAAAAGATAAAACATACAAATACCATGAACAGAAATATAATTCATTTTATGGAAGTCGTGTTGGAGGATTTTCCAACTCACGTCAAACTTTAGATGAAACGACAACGTGCTATGGTTCAACGAGCCTTCGTGATAACGAATAAAATAAGCTGGTCGTCCATTTCATTGTAATTCATTGCCGGGTGTCGAAGGATTGAAACACCACTGAACTAATTTAGCACCATTTAAAGGTAATATAATCGCGTCCATGAATTTACTTCCTGGGATAATAAAAAAAAACAACCGTCATTCGAGAATCTAAATTTACATCATAATCTTTTAAAATTATTCAAATACTTATTTATCATTTGAATTAACATAAAATTGTTTATTCCATAACCATGATCTTTTATATCATATTTCAGTTGTTTATGATGAGGAATTTTGGAAACTACTTTTTGACTCCCGTACGATTAGTGTCTATTTGGAAAAAAAAATCAAAGAAAATTACCAAACCATACTAAATGCCTTCAACTGCAGCGATCAGTCAACCAATATCACGTCTACGAATAACAAAAAGGGTTAAATATTTTTCTTGTATGATGTATAGTTAAAAGATGAAACGAATGAGAATGCTTATTTTTTCAATACAGATGCATTTTGAAGGGCGGGCATTCCACAAAACAATGTTTTAATGCAATCACTGGTGTTACCTAATCGTTGAAAGTCGTACTCTTCGAACCATTTCAAAATCGTTTCTCCTCCTCGAACATCACGTGGAACAATTAGGTCCCCGGAACTTTCCTTTTTGAATCCATATTCAGGAAAAGCTAATTTTCGATTAACGTGCTTGAAAAAAAAAAATCAAACCATAATTATTTCCAAAGTTTTGTCATCGAGTGTAAAAATTCATCACATGCCAAGGCACAAAATTTATGAGGAGTGAAAAATCAAAATCCACTGATTTAATCAATAGATTTTTACTGAAAAGGCAGTAAAATAAAAGTTTCACTGATTGAATCAGTTAATTTTGACTGATTCAATCAGTGAATTTTCACTGTTAGTAATAAATTAAAATACATTCGCTGTTTTTTCAGTCAATTTTTACTGTTTTTTAAGTAACTTTCACTGCCTTTTCAGTGAATTTTCACTGATTGGCGGTGGCTCAATTCTGGCTATTCAATGGATTTTGCCCTTTTTGACTGATTCAAATTTAGAGAATTGAATGAAATTGCAATGATAGGCAACCGCGGGCATAACACGAAGCTGTTCTTTTTTTTTTAATTAGAAAAAAAAAATTCGCAGCAAATCGAAGAGAATGAATGTTCAAAATTAACACTTTGTTATCCTCCATAAGAACTGAGANAATTTATACTTAGAGAAATGATTTATATGCACTAAAAGTGCGAAATATGCTTATATAATATGCATTCATTTCGTTCAAAATACAAAACCTTGAAATAAGTAAGTATTCAAATTTTGCAAAGTCAAGATTGCTATACTTCTGGAAAGGATTTTTTGAGCCTAATAACATGGTAACATTTAAAATGATCAAAAATTAACTAAATCATGTATTTTCAGAGTAAAAGGACTTTGAAAAATAATTAAATCAACGGTTTAATTTAATTGGGTTTTGGCACGGTTGCATAGGCGTCCACAGAGGGTAAGGGACCTTGAAAACTTTTCTGTTAAAATTCAAAAACCTTGAAAACTGATTACTTTACCTACAAAAACGAGAAATTTTAAAATTCTAAAAAATTTTAAAAATTAAAGAAAGTTCATATTTTCTGAAAATTGTAGAATCACAGGGCATCTAAAAAATGTTGAAAAAGTGAAAAAAAAAGTTTGAACTTGAGAAATTAATAAATCTTCAAAAATGTCGAAAAATAAAAAAAAAATGACACTGAATTGAAAGATTGGGACAACTGGAAAAAATGAAATCTCACATTACTAGACACTAAGCGCGAGCAATTGTGGACAAAGTTCATTGTCTGCTCCTATTCATAAGTAGTTCTTTACACTATCCGACAATTCTCCAGCGTTGAGGTTGTTTCTGAATAATCCATACCCTGCCCGTTGCTTGAACTCTTTTGTTGTGCATGTACATAGGAAGAACCATGGGAGTATCTGGCAGAGGGTGAGCTGTGCGGTGCGCGGCATGGGGGAGGAGTTCTGTGTAGAACATAGCTCAAGTATTCCATTTACCTTCTAGTGTTGGTTAACTTGTCAGCGTGACCGGTTCGAGAAGCAGTGTACAGTTTGCCGCGTTATGGTGATAGTGGGAACGCGGCTATAACATCACTTTCGTATTTTGTGTCGCGCTCAGTTTCTTCATATGTATAAACAATGTTGCCGGCGAGTTATATGATATGTATCTTTGGGTTTTCTTTAATTATCACTGTTGTCCGGAGTTTGGAAGTTTATAAGTGTTGTCCAAATGGTAAAGGTGTCAATAGCGATCTTAATTGCAGTGAAAATGCCTCGGATGATTGGCGACCACTACTATTTTCGGAAGATGAACGAAATTTATTACCTCCGAATATGACACCGCCAAGTATGACCTTTGTGGAGAATACATTTCCATCATGTAACAGCTCGAATCATTTATACATTTCAAACAACTTTTACCCTTTGATTTTTGACAAAAGTGGTGTGATGGTGGTGACTGGTTACGCGAACCAAGACATATTCATGCGGCCAACCCAGTATTGTGCTTCTTCAACTGGCGCCATCATCTGCGCCGACGAGGAGATCCTTAGTAAGAAGAAAAAATTAGAGAAGAATATACACAAATGTTGTGTTATCGATTACGTCTACAGCGAGAAAAGAATGAGATGTGTGACACAAAATGTATCCAAATCAAATTTCTTATCTGAGGACACAGCCATATTCAGTGGGTTTCCAACGTGTCCTTCTCAAGAGGAATTATCAATATCAGGCAAGCTGGACAAAGACTATTCACTAAACACAGACGGCACTCTGCGCGCCAATTCCAGCCAAATAGTCAGCAACTACTGTGTAGAGTATATTTTAGAAAGACCAGATGAAAAAGCCAGTGTTTTCACGTGCATTCCATTATCAACCATTCCGGATGGCGACCAGCAGAGCATCCAGTTCAAATTATACTCCTCCGGATTCTTCGTATCAGTTTTCTTCCTTACACTTACCCTCATATCAACGTTCATGCTGCCCGGATCGTATCACGCGTTGCACTGGAAGTGCCAAACTCATTACATAGTTTGCTTAATGATCGGTGATTTTTTACTTGGCATGACACAAGCACTGGGAGTCACAATGAAACAAACCATATTCTGTCCTTTGAATGGTAAGCACATAATAAATAATTAGCATCTTATTATTATGCTATCCATGTACCCACATCATTGTGAAAAATTATTTGCCAAAGTAAAGACAACGCAATACCTTCGAGTATCTTTTCTATTCATGGTTCGTCAGTGTGAACCCTTATGTGCATATATCGACATAATACAAATAGCCTACTCAAACTAGATGATCTCATCTCACACCAGCAATATTGTATTTTTTGATGTTCTCTGGTTATATACATCGTCTTGTCTTTGTGCACAAAATTGTTTTGCAACTTCAGCAAGAAATTTTTAGTTGTGTCATTCTACAGAACCAAGCCTGAGCGTTCCTTGCGCTAGAGATACTTTCACTCTTATAAGCTAGGTACTATTAAGCACCCATTTGACTGACTCAGCGCGGCACAGATTTCTCTTACAGTTCTATTTAGCCGGTGACCTTATTATTTTAGAGAAAAAAACGCTGATTGTGGGTGTATTGAACAAAATCATTACTCCAAACAATACATTAGACTAACTGTGTAAAATAGTGTGTTTTCAAGGTGTAAGTGCGGTAGATAAAAAGTTCAAGTTCAAAAATGCTGACTGCTGTTTAATTTGCACGTGTTTTGTGTAGTCTCGTTGGATTATCCTTTGTGTGTTGATTAAGGTGATGAAGAAAAGGGAAGAGCAGAGGGCTCTTGAGACAATTTTAGCTACAAGAAAATGCTTCCCAAATCCTATTAATTGATTAACAGGCGTCAATTGATTGTAGAACCAACAGCACCAGAAAACACAGTTTATCAAAATCAAAAAATTTACAGAATTGAAGAACATATCAAACATGTTTGTGTATGCATAATCAAGCTCAAAAAAAATTGTCATAAAAGTATCTGGTAAATTTCTAAAAATATTTTTAAAATTGTCGATTCATTCAAATTGTGGAAAGTGATGACATTTAAAAATTTTCAAACATTTGATGGTTTCATCAAATGGGAAAAATTAACCAATTTATATCAAATCAAAAATTTTGTCGATTTTCAAGTTTAAAAATTTTTTTAAAATGAACAGAGACTACTGGAAGAATATTTTATGATCGATTACCTGTGCTGAAACCAAATTTTATATAACACTATAAGGTTCGTAGATGAAGTTTACCTGGCGAGGTCAATTGGCTATGCTCTAGTGATAGTGAAAATCGACTGAATTTTTTATGGATAATTATCAGTAACTCAGATTTTTCATCAGTAATTATCGACATTCTAATAAAATAGAAAAACAACAAAGTAAAAAATTGAACGATTTATGAAAGTGAAAAATTTGTTCGCTGATGAATCGAAACGTTGAAAAATATTAGTAAATATGGACGATTCTGATTTAATCGATCAATAAATTTCTTAATTCGAAATCGAATCGTCGAAGTTGAGAAATTGCCAAAAAAAAACACCAAACCGCGCTCATAAAAAAAAAAAAAATCATTTGAGATTTTCTGTTCGAGATCTCACTATGGTATCACATAATAACTTTTTCAAATTTCGACACACCTTCATTATGCATTGGTAATACGTGTGATTACACCTCAAATCTAACAAGTCACTCCTTAGTCTATGTACCAATACAAAAAACGCATCTATGCAACTACCAAACAAGCCAGGGTTTAACCGCATATAAAAAACAACAGGACCTAAACCGGTTATAATATTTAAGTTCTCGGTATCAATTACCCTTGGACTCAGAGCACACATGCATTCGTGCACGAGATAGATAATCATTGAGGTGGAGAGCTTTTGAATTGGCACCAGCAGTCATTCAGATGCATGACGAGAGTAAAACTGGAATTGGAATGAAATTGTTGTACGAGCTTCATGTCAATGAAAACATATTACGTAAATTTCATTCTATAAAACATTCTTCAAAAAGACATTTTTTTTTGTCATTTTTTCGCTATAACCGGATACTTGGTCGAGTTATCGCAAATGACCAATGACCTACTCTCTAATGATAATTCCCTTGTCCTATTAAAGATAAAATATACCAGACACCAGGTGTTTAGCGACATCGAGTAGCGGGGGGGGGGGGATGAATTGTACGATTTGCCGATTTACCTCCAACTCAAGTTAGATTCACAGTTCACCTAGTTTTCTTTAATTGTCATTACAATTGTTTAGAGCATTATCAAAATTGTACAATTAGAATCACATTTTACAAATACGTTGTGAGAAAACGCCAGTTACATCCTCATTCCAATGTGGTGATTGTCAATGGGTAAAAATTTCTACCAATGTATGGGAAAATTTTTCAATTCTATTTTCTAATCTTGTTGTAGGTATATTATGTATAAATGTAATTTGATGCAAATAAGTAGAACCATTAAGGGAAGGAAGCTTCATATGTACATGTGTAATGTCAGACAGAGCATATTTTTTCAACTATACACGAGGATAATAATTACATAACCACGTCTTTTTTTTTTTGATCTCGTTATTAGAATGTATGACCTATTGTGATGTCGATGAATCCCTCTTTTCCGAGTTCAACTGACGATGTAATTTTTTGATTCTATCCTACAGTATTTTTAAATTATATATATCAATTTTTTGATGAATAGGAAATGCAGGAAAACAATCATCGGCGAACTGGTATTTTTAATTTTAAACTGGCTGAAAAGTGATGCACAATTTCATGCAACCAAATTTTCGAGAATTTTTTCTTGGTGTAGGCCGACGAAAAAAAAATTAGAATGGCAAAAATTTAATGAATATTTTTCGAACCTTACTTAGCCCTTTCAGACACGAGAAGAAACAGACCATACGTTTTCAAAAATTTTCATGGGATGTCAGTTCCCCGTGCTGGAGTGAGGAAAAAATTGTAAGGAATTTTTTGAAACTCAAAACCCAATACAGGAAATAGGTACCTACCTAAGTTACCTACATTTGCATTTCCTTTGAATGAAGATGGCGGTACTGTTCATTGGCAAAAATTAATTTGATTGCACGAAAAATTTCACGCCCCCACCCCCTATGACCCACATACCCCCATTTCAAATTTTAATAAATTCGTAAGTTCGAAATTTGGTGCAATAGTTTTTCAATACGACCAAATAAAAATGGAAAATTTTCAAACTAAAAAAGTGAACACCTTAAATGACCTTGAAGCCCCAACTTTCGGTACCAATTTTCACTTTGATCAAAATGCTCTCTTTAATCTCTCTTTGGCTTATTTAATTTTTAGTTTGAAAATTTTCCATATTTATTTGTATTGAAAAATTATTTCACCAAATTTCGGAATTTATGAATTTTTTAAATTTTGAAATGGGGGTATGTGGGTCATAGGAGGGTAGGGGCGTGAAATTTTTCATTCAATCAAATTAATTTTTGCNAATGAACAGTACCACCACCTTCATTCAACAATACCAACTTAATTTTTACAGGAAATGCAAACGTAGATAACTTAGGTAGATATTTCCTGTGTTAGGTTTTGAGTTTCCGAAAATTTCTTACAATTTTTTTCTTACTCAGCACGGGGAACTGACATCCCATGAAAATTTTTGAAAACGTATGGTCTGTTTTTTCTCGGGCCTGAAAGGGCTAGCACAAAAATGTAGAAGTGAAAGTGTACACATCAAGAAGATATTTTTTTGGTGACAAGATCTCTAATGAACAAGTTACTAGATGGAAGAATGAAATTTTCGAAGGTTATTTGAATTTGAAAACCACAATTTATTATAATTTTTTTATTCAGGAAAAATATTAAGAAAAAAATTGAAGTTGTAATTCGAGAAAATCAACTTTGGGAATTTCTTCAAGAACGTCTCAAATTTTATCTTTCTTACTCGCGTCACAAATTTAATCCATTCAATCATAAATCAGTAAAAATATCGATTATTGTCTTAATGGACTAGACAGGAACCAATACAACATTGTGTGTACCTACCAGAAGAGAAGATACCAAAGTCTGCGAAATTTCACTATACAACAATAAGCCCAACAAAAGTAAACGATAACCGGGCCTTGGAAATGTTTGTTTGTTTGTTTTTTGTATTTGAGACAGTCCAACTTTGAATCAAAACTGAAGTGTAAATAGATGTATGATAATCTCGTGATTAATACTTTCCGCTCGGGCCGAGCGGGTGTCCCCATTGTAAAATTTTTCTTGGAAACATAGATAATATTCGTATTTTTCCTTTCATTTTGATACATATCATTGAAGAGAACCTATCTGAATGTGTGATTGTGTGTTTCTGTTTGCAGCCACGTTAGCCCATTTCTTCTTCCTGGCGGCGTTTTTCTGGCTGAACACGATGTGTTTCAATATTTGGTGGACGTTCAGGTAAGCACACGGCGTAACGTTTTAGTTCTCACCACGTGCTCTATTTCCAAAAAAGGTGCTACCATGGTCTGATCATTCGGTCTTTCAACGTGCTTAGGAGAAGAATAAAGGGAGCATTGTAAAACCGTAAACGTAGCACATTCGTGATATAATGCTATAATACGGGGCACATCGTCCTCGCTGTCGTAGACAGCGAATATGTTTCAAAAACACCCACTCAAACGTGAATATAGGTAGATGATTTTTTTACCGGATCGCGTTACTCGCTGTGGTACGTGTTTACATGCACGATTTAATTTTAAATACTTCAATCCAAGAGCAGCGAAATACGTGTTGTTAGACGAGCGAATTGTGTTGTCACGTCGAGCCCTATACACATGAAATGCTGTTTCATCGTGAAGACATGTTATTTTTTCCCATTTTCCAATGATGAGCAGGTATTTTCCTCAAATACGACGGAAATTTTTACATTGGTATTTGTTACCATGACAGGGATCTACGACCGAGTGTGGATAAGGGTCAAGAAACCTACAGATTGGCGCTGTATCGGTTGTATGCGTGGGGTATACCATTGATCATCGTTGGCACTGGCACTGTCATGGATCAAATGCTCACTGAACAGTATCCTGCCATTTTGAGGCCGAAATTTGGTGAAAGCAAATGCTGGTTTCATGGTAAGTACGCTACTTGATCATTATTTAAAATACCTATTTTGATAGGTCTGCCCATGGGTCCTTGGGTAATTATCGGTACTCTTCGGCTTGTAGCAGATATACAAATACATACACATAGCTAATAAATGTTATCTGGTACCTACATAATCTAAGCCTACGTGTAGCACCATTAGTGCACTGGCGATATATTAATCATTGGTGGTTTTCGTATTATACGTGATGTAAATTAGAGCGATGACTGACAGCTGATTTATTCATCAACTACGTATCATAAGAAAGGCTTCTTCATTTCACTAGACTACTTAATTGATTACTTTAGATTAGATTAATCGATTTCCAAATTAATTTAGTGCTCGGATACGTTAATCGGATAAATTTCCAATTAGTCCAATAATTTCTCTTTTACTATAGATAAATGAAATTAACTAGGTGACTGAATGAAATTCTGAAGAATAGCGTGAGTCGTGAAAATAATTCAATTAGCGAACAGAATCACTCAGTTTTCTGGCACAACATTTTTTTTGCGAGATGAAAATCAATACGTATAAAATTAGAAATCGATTAAATTTTCATTTCTTATGTTGATAAACTTACTAATACAAATTTTCAATTTTTAGTTCAAAAAAAAATCTTCAAATTGGCCAATGAAAAGTTTCGATGAATTAAATCATTTTTTCAATTTTCAGCAATATTCGATTCTTGATGACGCATACCTAATAAATTTTTTTTTGATGGCTCGATCAGTTTTACAATTTTTGGCAAATCGAATAAATTTTTAAGATGAATTGGTCTACCAATTTTGTATTTTCAATGCACTGTGCAGCTCAAATCTTGAAATTTTGAATCAAAAAAAGGTATTTTTCTGGGTGAAGGGGGTACCCACGTTGATATCATTTCCTCTGCATATACATACCACGATAAAACATTTAAAATTTTTTAATTTTCCCTCATATAATAAAAATCTTTAAAAATTTCATATTTTTATAGAAACTAAAAATTTTAAAATTTTTTCCTCAAAAAATCTTTGAAAATGCAATTTAAAAAAAAAAAAAAATTAACAAAACTGAAAATTTTTACAAACAAATGAAAATGTTTCTGAAATTTTAAAACAGTAAATTTGGAAAATTTCTTTGAAAAAATTGAAAATTGGCAAAATTTTGAACTTTTTTAAAAATTAAAAAATATTTGGAATTTGGAAATTTGTCAAATTAAAAATTATTGAAGGCTGGAAATGTTTATGTTTCATAAAAATCTCTGAAAATTAAAAATTACAAAATTTTTTAAAACCTAAAATGAAAATTAGAAAACATCTAAAATATTTTTCCAATGTTGAAGCCTGCGAATGTTTAGCTTTTGATAAGTCAATCAGTTTTTTGATTTTTGATAGTATTTGTAGCATTTTTAATTTTTTCATACCCGATTAAATTTTCGATTTTTTACGACGAATTTCGTAAATATTTTAATTTTGAATAATCGGCTTAATTTTCAACTCATGACGAATTTAGTATTGATTTTTGCGCTAATGCAAAATTGAATGAAATTTGAATTCAATTGAATGAATTTTTCATTTTTAAAAGATCAATCAGGTTCATGTTCAATTTTTTGATTTTAAAAGAAACATAATTACGCATAATTGTTTTGATTTCTAAAAACCTGTCATCTTGTTTAATTTTGATAAAACAATCGTTTTTTAGGTTTTTAACTTTTTGATAAATTGAAAATATTCTCAATTAATTATGTATACATGAAATGAATGAAATTTTCATTTTTTATAAATCAGGTGAATTTTAAATTTTTGACAAATTTCATGAATGAATTTTTGATTTCGTAAAGTCGATCAAGAAATAAATCAAAATTTTCATTTTCAACGATCTTCAATAAAATATTT
>JAAOIU010068130.1:52919-67145 GCA_018107765.1 Hypogeococcus pungens | reverse complement strand
TCAGAAACTGACAAAAACTTTCAAATCAGTGTTATCAATTTTTTTTTAACCAAAAAATTGCCAAAACGGCGTCGTTGATTGCAGACGTGTACATAGAGAAACTATTGTAGAAAAGTGAAATTAAAAGCGAATATTTGAATGAACTGAATGAAAAGTTTCAAAAAAATTCAGGCAATTTTCGTTTTGGTTGGTTGCACTTGCAATATTATTTGTTTTGTTTGTTATCTGGAAAAAAATCCGGCAATTGGAATACGCCGTTAATTATTTTTAAAAGTTTTAATGACACTATAAATATGTACAGAAAAACGAGAACAACGCTTTTATTGCTATGTGTTCTAATCAAAACGATTTCTGCGTTGGTAGATGTAACAATCGATCAAAAGCTGGAAAATGCAGGCTTTCATAGGTATGTTATGAATCAGCTTTCCATTCATTTTAATTTTGTTTGTGATGGTCTCTAAATCACTTTTTTCAGATCGTTAGTCTCCAACATTACTCTTTACGGTAATTTAACGTCTTGTAATTTATTACTTGAAGAAAAATTTCCTAAGAATGTTTTCATTGCTGACAGTGAACTAGAGTACATCAACCAATTCAGTGAAGTACGTTTGACGTGATAGTTCCTCTTTGCATACCTTGATGCTTGATCAGGGTCATGTCATATCTTTTAAAAATATTGTTACCTATTTCAGGTGAACATAAAACTGAGTCACAAGCTAAATGCTGAAACTATGGCTTCGGAGTCTGTTCCTTTTTCCGCTTATATCTTCTTGAATCGAAGTCAACCTGTTACTACAAGCACTGAATTTCGTAGTAATTACCTGTACTACATTCCTTTACGAGTCAGATATCATGATCCAAAAACAGAAGGAGGCTTTAGGGAATTCAAGAAACAGCCTGTGATATTGTATAGTCGATGTCCGCAGGGCCTTAACCTACCCAAAGGGTCCACTTTTAGATTGCCGTGTGATCCTTATTCTTCCGAAGTATGTGATTGGACAACATTGTCATTTACACAGGTATGTTATTTTATTGTTAGCTGTGAAAGCGAGGGGTAGATTTTCAAAGTTACTAATATTGAAAATTCCAATTTCAGAAAAATTTGCTTCCTCAGATTTTGGTTCCTGTTGGTGACACTGATCATTATCCCTATGTGTTTGTTTCTACGCACGTATCAGCCTATGTTGGAGTGTTCTACTTAATTTGTAGTCTATTTTTACGAAAATAAAAATTTTTTGAAGATTGTTTATGGTGTTAACAAGTAAGACTGAAAGTTTGAATTTTAATAACGTTTAAAGCATTTGTTTCCATTTAACAGAGTGTTATGTTCAACTTCCAAAATGATTTTTAATTGTTTATTTCGACAATAATAAAAAAATTATTTACCGTTCAAAATGTTTTTATTTTATTGATGACGTAAAGCTCTTCAATAAAACTAGAATAATTCATGATGAAGTCTTAAATTATAGCATCAGTGATACGAAATCAATGCGAAACCTACCTACCTACACGAAAAATTATTTTCAACTACCATTTATAAACAAAATTAAAACGTTACAATAACAATAAAATAAGTCTTAAAATGGTAATTCCATTTAGTATCACTAAAGCTAGAATGTAATGAATCTGAATTAAACTGGCAAAGTTGAATTATTTCAAATGAAGTATAGAAATTTTAAACGAATGCACCGCATATATACAGAAAATTCTTACAGATTATTTACATGGTAGTATATGTTTCTCTGATAACCTATTCAGTGTGTTATTCCTATCGCCCATTTGGCACATCCTTTTTTATTTACTTTCTCGCGATTTAATGGATATCGTCCGGATTGAACATTCCCTGAGTTCGATAGTATACATGAATAAATTGACTAGTAGTATCTAAATCGAAATTTAAAGTGAAGAATCCGTAATGAAAATTTTACCTTGGCTCTTCTTAGAATAGAATCCTTCGTAGCATCATATGGATGGTCTTTTGATGGAATTTCTAATATTGCTGGAATTGGTTGGGTATGAGCATCGATGCTATGTCTTATCATTTCGGCGACCTGAAACACAGTAATTTTTATAACACATTTATTGACAGTACGGTGAAACACATCACTTACATTTTGATTGATCAGTATGATATCGATGTCATCTCGTTTGACAAAACGTTTGAAGCAATCTTCAATATCACCAACAGCAGTGTCTGAAATGTGGTTATTCGTAAAAATTTCATGATAAAACCAGTTATGCGAATGGAATTAAACTGAAATTCAAGCATACTTTTATCCACTACCATGAAATTAGGATGCCTATTCTTATTGATTTCTCCAATACCGCCTAATAAAAATCCTACGCAAGTATCCTATAAAACGATCGAATTTTCAATTTAATTTCATTGTCATTCGTGGAAAGTGAATCCTGTTTTACTATTTTGAAAGTACTTGATATGCGTACACTTGATGACCTATTCCGTAGAAAGTAATGACACAAACTTACTTCATCGCCAATCACCGCCAACAGTTTACCTTTTACTGCAGAATGTAAAGTCATTTTAATAAAGAAACTTTGTGAAAGAACTAGAAATTTAGTGTGAATAGGAAATCGAAATTTCAAAAAAAGAAAATGGAATTGATTTTGATAAAGTGATAAAATTACTAGACATGCCCATATGCATACCACGCCTAGATCAGTTATGATTCTTATTTTTACTAAATTTCCCTTGCAGCTCACTGGCGTAGGACGGTTTAATGTTTAATGTCATTTATTCACTTTTTGTAATGTTTTTTGCTAAAAATCTGCAAAATTAACGGCGTATAATTCAAATTAATTCCAATTAAAATGCAAAAAGCTGGCAATTGCTCCAAAAATAGTCTCATTTTCGAAAGTGAAACATTCAGGATTCGCCATTCGCCTTCACTGTTCTTCTACTTTGACCAATAAACGAGAAGTATGCTGGCAAAGGCACCAATCATTATTCATTATATCTTACTTTGGTGAGTAATTGCGAGTCAGGAGTCAGTTGATGTTTTAAAAAACTGCTCACAAGGTAAGGTGGTAATCACAAAGTTGAGCTTTATTCATTCCATGTATTACATTACGTAATTCTCTTATTGCTCAATAATTCAACTTTTTTCAGCATGAGCATGAGCGTTACTACGTTATTAAAAACCAAGTTCAAATTGTCTGTTATCATTATGATAACATAAAACATACAATTTATAGCGTCGGATGTACACGTTCAATGTTAACTCATATCAGTTTTGCTTGAGTCATTTAAAACGCGTCAAAAATGAAGCTACTCAATTTACTTTCTAATGCAGCTGTGATCTTATGTATTGTAAGCATAAGCGATGTCTTTTCTACCGGACTTGAGCAAATGAACGATGATGATTTGCTAAACTTAATCCGGACCGAAAATTACGTTGCCGTGTTATTTAGTAAGCTGTTCGGTTGCGTACTGGTAGTGTCCGAATAAAAGTTCATTTTAAATGGTTTGTATGTTTTCAGCCAAAAAAGATTGCAACGTTTGTGATAGGTACGAAGATGTTTTGTTTCAAATTCGAGAAGACTTAGTAGACTCGTTGAGCGCTTGGGTAGTGAAAGCGGTAAATAGTCAATTGGTTCGGATTTATAGCCCCGCGAAGGAACCGGCTTTGGTTTTTTTCAGACACGGAATTCCTTTACTCTATGATGGTATGATTCGAAGTAATTTGATTTTGAAAGTAATATGAGCATGATTAATAGCATAGCGAAATTTCATTCAGTTTTTCTCTGTATCGTAGGCGAATTAAACGACGAATTAATTGTACACACTTTAAATGAAAATAAGGAGCCGTGTGTTCGTGAGTTACACGACGAAAATTTCGAACATTTAACTCAAGTGTCCACTGGTGCTACAACCGGAGATTGGTTCATTCTCTTGTAAGTTGATGCGAGTCATAGTTGAAGGAAGTAATTAAAAAAATGCGTTATTAATACTGAGCAACCTATTCTCAGTTATTCCACGGACTGCATAGAATGCCAAAACTTGCAAGCTAGATGGGAAGCTGTATGTGCAAAATTGAAGACGAGAATGAATGTTGCTAGAATAAATAAACAAACCATGGGTAAAGTTATCGGAAGAAGATTTGGTGTATCGAAAGTGCCTACGTTCATATTGTAAGAAATTTTTTACTTGAAGGCTTCATAAATAGACTTGAAATTCAATTCATAATTTTCTTCCGCAGTTTCAGGCATGGTAAAATGTACAGATACAGTTCACAAAAGTACGACATAGAATCTCTTCATTCTTTTCCCACAGAAATGTACCAAAAAGCTCGCGTCGAACCAGTCACACCTCCTAAAGCACCGCTGTATGCATATTTTTCAAATTTCATCCTTACATTGGCTTGTATATTTTTCTTTGCATTATTTTCTATTACTCGGTTTTCTCGATTTTATTTTATAATAGCTTATATACTTATTTTATCAATTTTCTATTGCAGCGAAGACATGCTTCTTGGAATATTAGAATTTTTCCGAGAATGCCCATTTTTATTGAAGATAGTCTCAACTGTATTCGGTGTGTTTGTCGTTGTTTCGGTCGCCTATAAAATGAGTTCTAACAAAGAGAAGAAAAAAAAAAGTACAAGTAAAAGAAGTAAAAATAAGTGAAGTACGACAATTCAGTGAACTAATTTTTTTGGAAAAATTATTTGTAGTCGTACGAACCTTAAATACATCTGTACAGTTTGAATTGTTCAATTTTTGTAGTATTTTTGTAAGGGAAAATATTTTTATGCAGTTAAAAAATGAGGATGAATTTGTTAAGGGCCGTTAGCAGAATATCCATTAATATTTTACATAAACCATTTCGTTATTCTGTTCGCTATTTAATCGTTTAATATGATAGTTTCTTTCGATTGTATTTTTTTTTTCTATTCATCTCATTAATGAATTTGTTTCCTGTTCTTATGCATTCCTATAATACTTTTTATTTTTTATGATTATTTTCAATAACATCAGTTAACATTTTATTTGTTTTCTGTGTCGAATGTGATATTCATGTAATATAGATTAATATAAACAGTTGAAATCATTTTTATTTATTTTTTATCGTTGAATAAAAAATTAAGTAATACAGTATTGTGTGGAAAATAACAGACAAAAAGAAGTTCACAATTCACATAAGATGACATGCGAAATGAAGTTCAGGTGTTTTTCGTAATTTATATTATACAAGTTTGAAATTTTTCAAATAACGCGTAGACATATAAAACCAACTAAACCAGTGATTGAAATTAAAACTAGAAGAGCAGCTTACTCAGAATGAAGCTAATATAAATATTTTTTCAAAGTTACGTAGTCAAGAATGAATAGGTACTTCATATCACATAGCTTGCCTGACATCGTTGAGCTCATATAGTTTCAACGACGCAGTTCTTAATATTTAAAACACAATCACGGCTACTTAACGATTTACGAATTTCACTCTCAAAGGACTGTTTAATATGACTGAAATCCATGATGTCCTGCGGTTTGGATTTCATCCAGAACTTATCAAATTCGAAAAAAAGATAACAATAAAACCGATGAAAAGCTTCCAAATTTGGCATACGATGGGAGGTATTGAAAAAATGTGTTTTCGCTGCTCCATCTAATAACAGATTATAGGCCATATTAGTAATATTAATACCGAGAACAGCAAACGCATAACCTCTTGTAGGATGTAACGAATGCGATAATACAATACTGGCGTGAGTATTGTATTCCTGAGCGAAAAATAGTAAATCTTCCAAACCCAACATCCCCATGCCACGGAAGTCTGTCTTTGGATCATTTCCTTGAAACCCAATGTCTTGCCATTGTCTAGAAACACGCGATTCAAGAGGCGTTTCTGGCATCAAAGAATGCCATAATTTAAGCAATTTAACTTCGTGCTCTTCGTTATTACAATCGTAAGGAGTTCTCGACAAAATGTGTACCTCTTGCATCAACTGTCTGTAGCCCCAAATGTGTTCTAAACACCTACTGAAAGACTTTACAAATTGCACATGTATCCTGGGATTAATTTTCTTACTTGTAATGACTAGAATTACACAATAGTTTAAAGCTTCTGTGATACGTTCTCTGATTTTTCTCTCTTTGCTTAATTCGTCCATATACTTTACCATATTTTTAATGGAAGTTTGTTTTGAATTTTGAAGAGAATATTCCACTTGCAAACTTCTATCAGCTCCGGATAAAGTGCTGTAGCAGATTCGTTGTAATTCGCACAGTTTGGTGATTCGTCTCAATATCACTTTGACTATAGACCGACATGTCCAATAAATCCAGGAGAATATCAAACGCATTATTTGATTCATCAGTAAAATGAATATTGTTCATCGAATTGCCATAGTAACTGTCGTTTCTTGGTGAAGAAAACAATATCTGATAGTGAAAGTGGTAAGAAGCAGTTTTTCCAAAATTATCCGAACACTAACAAACAAAAATAATGATTTTCTCGAAAACTGCAACTATAATTTTCTAGTATCTCTTTCAAATTTTCTACTTTTCTGAAGATTTTTCCCCTGTTTTCTAATCAATTCAGTTATGAATCTCTTTATCAATTTTCATCAATTTTTCTGTTTTTAAAATGAGTTCCGGGTTTTGTTTCCGTTTTTAGAGATGTTTGATTAGTTGAAAAAATATTACGTCACAAACAAACATGACGTTTTAATTGGATGCAGGATCATGAAACTTATCCCCACCAAAACAATGCCGCATAAGACTTGAATAAATATAAAAATAACTCGTAGTTGGTTAAAGTCTTGTCAAAGTTTTAAAAAGCATGAATTTTATTTAAAACATTTGAATAGTATTTTATTTCGCATATAATTCAAATGAATATAATTACTAAAACATGAACATGAACTAGTTTTTGCCTCCCTATTAAATTTGAACAACTTAATTGGGCACTACAATAATCCTTGCTTCCTGCCAAAGGTAACACTGACATCGGATATCGCGTCAAAAGAAAAACCGTGAAAAAATTGTAATTGAAAGTATGAAAATTTTATTTGTATCATAAGTAATTTTTAAAAAAATTAAGCCTATTAGTTGACATTTAATAGATAAGAATGCAAGCTCATTAATGAAGAAGGTCTACAGCTAGATAATTCGTTCGAAAAACATCAAGGTAACAATTTTCTTTCCAGTTGATCATCGAACATTAACGAAATAATTCAAACTTAGTGAAATTGATACCGTATAAATTATTGTATAAGTAAGCAGAAAGTCGCGATACTACCCTTATTAGTTCAATAACGTTTCACTTTTTTCTTCTACTAATGGCATTTTATCACTGTAGTTGAAGTTGTGTCGAAATTCTCACTTATAAATTGTTTTGGCATCCCAAACCTTTAACAGATTTTTGTAATGTGCATACTGCTTTCGGTTTCTTAATTCCATCGCATATTGAGAATTTTGTCGTAAAAAACGAGTAACTTACTGGGTCTTGCATCGCTTTGTCAGTTTCTTTTTCAAATTTCATTCGTTATTTGATTTTTTTCAGTTCGCAACAAAATGGAAGAAACTAAGAATGGTTTCCCATCCAGCATTACTGATCAAGAAATGGATGTGGGTGATTGTTCATCTGGTGAAGACGAAGGTGAAGGCGATGACGAAGAAGAAGATGACGAAGAGTTGGAAGATGAATCGATTGAAGAAGTTGACAGTGAAGAAGATGTCGCCGATGAAGAAGACACCGTTGATGATTCGATATCTTTAACATCCGAAAATCCGAGTGAAAATGTTAGTCCTCGTCAAACGCCGACTACTCCGACGTACGAAAATTCATTCACTGGTAAGTTCAAACTTTTCGTTCTTTATCGTTGCGTTTTCTTGTGACTTTGAACGAACAGTTTCCTTCACCTTTCTAGGATATCGAGAATTGGAGTTCCCGTTGTGCGAAGAAAGTAAAAGTCAGGAAATAGCAGATGTCGAAAGTAAAACCGTTACTAACGACACTGTTGTTCCTATGCAAATAGAAAACGTACAAACTACTATTGTTAGTGTGAATTCGAACGAAAAGAAATTGGCCGTTAAATTGAAGCGGTGCAAAAGGTTTGTTGAAAAAAAGAATTATTATAAAAGAAATAGCATATTTATTAAAAATTAACTATACTGTTTATTTATTTCAGTGGTGTGTATAGTTTCAATGAGAAACGAACTGAAAGCTTCACATTGCCTGGAAATTCAAATGATAGTGACGGTGACGATCGTATCAAACTACACAAAGAGAAATGGTTTGTTGGTTTGAATCAGAATGTCTTTAGAATTTGTGCATCAATTTTTCATGACCTGGTTAACGATCGTTTTTAGGCCTGGTAAGGTTTGTTGTTTGTGTTATCTTGGGGAACGTAGTCAGTTGGGACAAGGAGAATTTCTTCGTGTCAGAAAACCGGACTCGTTCACCGAAGAAAAGTCATCAGAACCTAGTGTTGCTCCTGTCATTGATCTCCCTAAAGTTACTACAGTTACAACACACAAATCAAAAAAATTGGCCTCGAAGTAAATAGCATTTTGAAATAGATTTATGTGGTAAATCATTTTTGAATTAATTTCCATGCTTTGTTTTTAGGAACATTTTAAGTCTTTTCGAACCGGTCGACGAACATAGCTCAATAGGTCATGCGGACAAAGTAAACATATCAGATTTATTTGACGAAGAAGGTAATCATTTTTGGAGATTATCATCATCTGCTGAACTTCAAAACTAAAATTGTTTGTATTTTTTTTTTTGTTTCAGGCTATCTGTACATACATTTGTACTGTGCTTTGTTTTCTCGACAAGTTACCCGGAATTCGAATAACGAATTGGAAAACGTTATTCCATTTGTGGCTAAACACTTATCAAAAATTTGTTCACATTGCAAACGCTACGGAGCTAGTGTAACCTGCAGCTTTAATAATTGTGATAAAACTTACCATTTTCCATGTTCTGCAGCTTCCGGGGGATTTCAGCATTTAAAGACATACGCATTTATATGCAATTCGCATCTCGATCATATTCCTTTACTGCGTGAGAATTCAATTTTTTCGTACTTCGAAATTTTGTTATGATTACTTACCAAGTGCATATTTATAGCTACTTTCAATGAAGTCGCTTGTCGATCCTGCTTTTCACTCGGAGATGTATCAAATTTAATGATGTGTTCGATTTGTGGGCATCATTATCACGGCATGTGTCGTGGTCTGGCTTTGTTACCAGGTGTGATTCTCTTTCAAAATCCTATCTTCGATCTTGTTTACCAGTTCTCATTTTATTTTTCTTTCCTTTATAGGAGTAAGAACTGGATGGCAATGCTCTGATTGTAGATCTTGTCAAGTATGTCGTACTCGTGGCGATTCATCCAAGGTTATGTTATGCGAAACTTGTGACAAAGGTTATCATGCCACGTGCCTTCGTCCCGTCTTGACTAGTATTCCGAAAATAGGATGGAAGTGCAAAGTATGTTGGATAAATTAGGCATATTATGAAACTTGGAGCTAATGAATTTTCCTTGGTGTTATTAGAGTTGTCGTGTATGCAGCGACTGCGGATCGCGAACTCCCGGTGCGGGGCTGTCATCCCGTTGGCATGGTCATTATACCGTTTGTGACTCGTGCTATCAACAAAGAAATAAAGGATTTTCTTGTCCGCTCTGCCATCGAGCATATAGAGCTGGATCTTCTAAGGAGATGTCCTTATGTACTTCCTGTGGAAAGTACGCGTCATTACTTGATGTTGTCAAAGTAATGTAATATCGAGGTAGTAAATATTGTACGTTTTCTGTTAGGTATGTTCATCGTACTTGTGATCCAGAGGCGGATCCAGTTACGCATCAGAAAAAATTAGAAGTAATACCGGATTATCAGTATGTTTGTCTTACATGCAAGAATGTGAGTCAATATGGCAGATTGGCATTGAAACGCAAAGAAAGTATGCTAAATGGTTTCATTTTTTGAATTTCAACTCATGAATATTTAGGTACTTAATGATTTTTTTTTCGTTAGGCATTGACGACAGCAGCTTGGACTTGAATACGAGTGCTTCTCAAGAATCGCTTACGTCTGACGATATGGATAATGATTTCGGTGATAAGGTACGTATTTGTGAAATATGTTTTATTTTGAATTGAAAATGTTTTAAAATATCTCGAATTATTAGGACGAGTATAAAATCTCTGGAGGAATCGGTCTCGGTAAAGGTAAACCTTTCACTGCACGAAAGAAAATGGCGTTAGGTTCAGTGAAAGGATTCAAATCAAAGCTCGCCGGTAAAGCTGCCATTTGCGGATCTGCATATCAGAAAAAGAGTCCAAAAATGGCTGAATTCGGTCGCAAAAGATGTACCAAATCAAAAATGAGAGGTGTATTTGGAGCTCCTGGATTAGGATTACAAGTACGTAGAAGTGAATTTTTCATATCAAGTTTGGGCCATTGTCCCTAACTCATTCACGTATTTCAGAGACCTGTTAACGACTCGCAGAGTAAATCCGACAGTGATAATGGAGAGAATAAGATTATTTTATGCTCTTCAAACGATAAGTTTGTTCTTTCGCAAGATGTGTGCGCTATGTGTGGAGCCTTAGGTACTGATCAAGAAGGTTGTCTTATTTCTTGCGTTCAGTGCGGACAATGTTATCATCCGTACTGCGTCAGCATTAAGGTATGGCGTATGATCATTTTAAAAAATTGAAAAATTACGAATGTATTTTAACCAAATTCGCATTTCAGGTAACCAAGGTGATTTTGCAAAAGGGCTGGAGATGTTTAGATTGCACTGTGTGCGAAGGTTGTGGCCAACGTAACGACGAATCGAGATTAATATTATGTGACGATTGTGATATATCTTATCATATTTATTGTATGGAACCAAAACTGGATTTCGTTCCTCGAGGCACGTGGAAATGCAAATGGTATGTACATGAAATCTACAAGGTCGATTTTTTGAAAGAATCACCATTTATGATTTCTTTTCAAGGTGCGCGCAATGTTTAACCTGTGGATCGAACGAACCCGGGTTGAATTGCTCGTGGTTGAAAAATTACACCGAGTGTGGACCTTGCGCATCTCGTTTAACTTGCCCCTCGTGCCAACAATCGTACTCCGACGGCGATCTCATAATCAAATGTGAAAACTGCGAAAGGTGAGTTGCCAAAATTTCTCGATAAAGTATCCCATTCGATTACTAATTTGAAATTCTGCCCAGATGGTTGCATGGTTCGTGCGATCAAATTAAAAATGAACAAGATGCGGAAAAATGCGCCGAAGAAGGATATATGTGTTTGCTGTGTCGTCAAAAAGATACTCTACCACCGCATTTAGCCGTCACTCCTCCAACTCCGCCCGCTTGTAGTACTCCGAAATTGAAAATTAAACCGCTTTCGCCTTTGCAAACGCCAGGTTGGTTTTAGCCTCTATTGAATTAATTTTCTTATACGGTGAATTAATTTATTATCACACTCCAGAATCAGTTAACAAAGAGGAAACTGAACATCTGATGGATGGGGTTTATTTATCCGAAAACGGATATTCACATGTAAACACCTTACTCACTGGTTTCGACACTAGCGTGTGTAGCTTACGAAAGAAAAAACGTGCTGGAAACGCGGATCAAGGAATGGATCAAGGCATAATCGATTGTATCGAGTCGGTCATCGCAGCAGGTGTACAAGGTATGATTTTGCCAATGTTTCTTGTGAAAAAGCACTTTAAAGAAATGAAAATGATTGAAATTTTTGTTGAATTCAGGTGAAACCCCTACGAGTTCTAATTCGATTACTTTCAAAGATGGTATGGTTATTGAACCGAGAGAGGATGGAAAACCACCCGAGGCTCCTGAAGGATTCAACATACTGACAAGTGAATCAGGCGTGATGACATTGAAAAAGAAACGAATTCGTAAAATAGGTAATTAGGTGATCCGCTAAAAAAAAAAAAAAAAAAAATGAAACTTTTAGGCAGAATTATAATTTTATGCGTTCTTAGGCGTTGGAGGATTCAATGTGAGGAACAGAACTGTTAAAAGAGACAAAGGTGAAGATGACGGCGAAGGTAATGAAGAAGCTTCATCTTCGGGGTCGGTAATGTCGTCAGCCGATGAAAAACCTCGTAAAAAAAGCCGTTATAGAAAACCAAAAAACAAATACGCCGAAAGTTACCCTTCGTATATTCAGGTAAGGTTTTATAAATTATTTCAATGTTAGGTAACAGTTTAAAATATGTTATCGATCCTGTCGTTTCATTAGGATGCATTTTTCGGTCGAGATTTACTCGATAATCCTAAAGACAACAATCAAGAATTGGAAAGCAGTGGTTCAGAACCCGAAGAGGTTTTCATCACTCGTAGAATTACAGTTTCAGAGACGGTAACGTTATCTCAGGTAATTACTCGACTAATCGTTCTCTCCGATCTACTTTTTTCGGCTTATTAAATATTCTTACATTCGACATTTTAGGATGAATTGAAAATCATGGAAGAAGCTAAAGCCAAACAAGAAGAAATGGAAGAAGCAAGGAAAAAAGAAGCCGAAGCATTCAAAGCAGAATCCAGTATTAAAATTGAAAACGAAGAAAGAGAAGAAAAGATGGCCGACGATACGGTGAATGGTGAAAATGAAAACGAAACGTTTAAAGATATTCTAGACATCTCTGGTAATCTATTAGATACATTTATGAACGAAGGAGAATCTACCGTCAAAGCCAACATCTCCATCATCGATGGCAAGTTTCTTCATTTTTGAAACCCCAACTTGATTGTGAAATTCGTATTAAAATCTATTATTTTCTCATTTTTGAACAGATTCCAATATTGCGAATGAATCGGACGTGAACAGCGTTGCGAGTTGTAATCAGAAAGACGAATTTACTGATATCTTGGGACCGAATTTCAACCTTGATTCGATGGTCCAAGAAACAGGATTACCAAATATGGACAGTAAAGATGTCGAAGAAATATTTAAAGGTGTCCTGACTGACGAATCGCAAGATGGCGTTGCCGAAAACGTTATCTCAGAGACGCCTGCTAACGGATCAGTTTCATCGAGTACTTTTTCGATAAGCCATTCCAACGTGAATGCCACCTCATCGATGGTTCCTAATCAGCAACAGAGTGTCATAATATCACAAGCTCCGCCGGCTATGTCACCTTCACATTCCGGTATTTTTCATACTTTGTTTTTTTTATCTGTCTTCGTTACGATTTCAGAGTTTAATCGGTGTATTAATTTATGCAGTTATTCAAGGCAATGTGAACATGACTCCGAATCGTAATGTACCCCCGACTCAGTCACAAGTACTTCCGCCGCAGCAGAGTATCCCTTCACCCGCTACGTATCCTGCAACATCGCCTTATCATTCAGAATACAGCAAGTAAGTATTTACAAACTAAAGTCAAAATTTCGAATTTATTTCAACGATGTGCTCACATTTTCGGTTATATTTTCACAGTAGTCCGTCTCAATTCAGTCCGGCGTTTTCGGAACCTCCTAGTCCTTGGATTCAGGAAGATAATACCGTAGACAACGTGAGTGCCATTTCAGCATCGGCTAAGCAAAATCAAAGGAATCCGCGTAAAATGGAAATGGACGAGACCTTGGGCGATAAAGCAACTATCTCTTCAATTTTGTATGCCAATCTCAAGCATCCGGAATTGAAAACTGACTATCCCGGTAAGGAAAAGTGTCTATTTGTACCGTATATTTTCTCAACTGTATTTTAATTCGATTAAATTCATTTTCCAAAAAGTTTGGAGCGACAGATGGAGGCAAATAATGAAAAAATGGAGAGCACTTTCGAGCGATGTAAAAGCTCCTTATTTGAGTCAAGCCAGAGAAAACAGGGCTAACTTCATGCGCGTGAAGAAAACTCACCAGGTTAGAGTTTATCTAATTAATCAGTCGATTGTAAAAATCGCACTTCGTTACTTGTCGATTATTTGTAAATATTTATCGGAATGGTAGCGTGTATTAACATTTTAATATCATTCACCGATAGAATACTATCACCAGTATGCTTCATACTAACGAGAAGTATTCCATCACTTCACGCGTTATTAACTTTTGGAACGATCACGAAAAGTGAAATTACTAATTTGTTGTGTACGTAATGAAATCGTTAACCGTGTTATCTCTCCATATGTCACAGTTTGTGGTTAGATTTGCACTCACCTTCCAATAAAAGTACCATAGGTTTGTAGTGGTGATTTTTTTGGAATAGGAACACCGAAGG
>JAAOIU010068130.1:22218-52907 GCA_018107765.1 Hypogeococcus pungens | reverse complement strand
CGTTAAAACATGTCAATTTTCTAAAAATTACTTTTACTAATGTTAATCTATCTTACGAATCCAATTCAATCGATTAATATCGATTTTTATCGATTTGAAAAAATACAATCTATCTGGACACGCAGATTTCGAAAAACGATTCCACCACTTCTGGCAACAACGGTGAACTGAACGGCAACGCAGAATCTTCAGAATCGACATCAGCTGCTGGTACCAGCAGCTCCTCAACGTCGTCCAACAATCACATTCTTTCGGATTTATCGAACGCCGATTCGATGTCAAAAGTTTGCCAAGACGATCTCTTCCGACCACTTCTGAACGCTTTGTCCGCCGATAATTTGCCACTAAACTCGGATGTACAGATGAACTCGGACGATCATGCTGTTCGCGTCGTCTCCAATAGTCCATCGACGCAGTCGTGCAATTCACCGGATAACCAGAACTTGATATCGACCGCATCGAACACATCGCCTTCATTTACCAACCCAGAGTGCCCTATTAGCGAAGTGGATTCGGTTATTTCGCAAGATATCAATTCGCCTATATCGATTCTGAACACTAGTAGTCAATCCGACGATACGGTCGAGCCTACGGTCAGCCAGCAAACTGTCACCACGACTATACCCTCGCATCCTTCTACAATTCAGTACATACCGATTATTCAAACGCCAATATCGCAGTCTGATAACGCGCCTATGAACGTACGAACAGTGCATCTGATCTCCGCAACGGTATCTTCGCAATCCGATGCCGGAAACAATTCAGTGGTAGAGAACACAAGTAGCGGAGGTGCCGGGCGTACGTCTACTATTCATTATCAATACGTACCGACGATGCAGCAGAACCGAAACACCATACACTACCCTCCGAGTAACATACAAATCATACATTCGGGAGGATCGTCTCTAATTATGAGTTCGAATTCGTTAATAACGGCCGCCCTGCAATCTGTTAATGCTGCAGCGGCCGCGGCTGCCGAATCTAGCACAACATCAACCGGCGGTAATAATTTCCTACAAATTATTCCGTCTACTACGCAGCAGCAGCAAAATTCAGCCGTCGTTCGAAACATCCAAGTTATGTCGCTGGCATCCGAAGAGCAATCCGAGACTGTATCCAACGACAGCTTGAGCTCGGATTGTACATCGGATCAGAATATCAGAGTGTTAACGCCTTCGGAAATCATGAAAACATTACCATCTCTGGGACAAGAAACATTCGACAATGCCTCGAGCACGGTGAGCAGTTTTGGCTGCACGTTTCGCTTGCGTATCTATTTTCCGGATTATTTGATTTTTTATGATTATCGTCGACTCTACGTATTATTTTTATACTTGGTATTTAGTTGGAAGTACGCGTTATCGAAGAAGATGGCTCGAGCTTTGTTACTATAGTATTAAGGCTTAGCTACGCTAGTTTTCCAGCGAAGAAACCATCGAATGGACAACGTGGACCGCGTAAATTCGTGCTGAGTAGTTTTCTTTGCGTATCGCGTTTTTCTTGCGTGTTAATTTCGCAGTAGTTTAATTGAGTATATTTTTTGAAGGCGAAATCCACCACTTCTTTGTTAGTTCCGATGTTTACTTTTTCATTGTGCTCTGTTTTACCGAAAGTTCGAATGCTTTGTGACTGGCTAGGTTTTGTTTCTCTAGTCTGGTATCTTGTTGTTGAGTTTTATCGCGTTATAAACAATTATCTATTTTTTTTTTTCGGTTACCACCTAAAACAGATTGTGATTGTGTTGATGCATGCATTAAGTAGTTTTTGAAGCTTAATTATTTTTCATTTATTTTTTGAGTGGGCTCATTTTCTTTGTTTTGCTTTTTTTAGAGTTTATTTATTTTTAATGCTCATGTTCGAGATTATTTATCTATTTGTTTAGTTACGTATGATTGTGGGTAATTTTGAGTAGAACAGCAAAACTTTTTTTTGTATAAAAAATATAAATTTTGACCATTGCTCTTGAAGACAAATGAAAGAAATTCTCAGGGAAGAAGAATTTTTAGCTACCAAAGTTTTTGTGGTCTCCGCAGAAATGTTTTTTCTCAATATCTTTTGAGGGTTTAAAATTACTTTCTTGTTCTTCGTTCATTTTTCTATCACTTTTGCCTGGGAAGTGAGAACGGAGAATTCCATGCTCCAACTAAAAAATTCACGACTTTGGTATCTAATTTTTTTTTTACTTTATAATTTTTTTTTGCAATTTTTTTTTTCAAACAGGTAAATTAGCTGAATAAATACCATATTTTCTCCTGATGTACTTACAATTTTTTTTTTCTAATTCAAATATAGGAACAAGAAAAAATCGCCCCGCCTTCGCAGAAGAATAAAGAATCAGAGCAAGAGAAACATTGGAAACAAATGCAAGCTTTCAGACAGCAACAACAAGCAACACAACAGCAGCAAATACACGATTCGCGAGTTCAGCGTGAGTAATATGAGGCTAGAAAATTTTTAACGAGTTCAGTAGTTCCCAATTAGTTTCGGAAAATTTTTTCCATTTGGAAATTTTTTAAATTTAACAAAAGTATTGTGAAAATTCGATGGAAACTTTTTTTACACAATATTTTTGATCTCCTTTTTCTCATCAATAGAAAATTGAAATCTTATATATAAGTTCAAAATTATCCAAAATTTTTGAACTTTATTTACCTTGTCTTCTGTTTTCTTTCCTCAGCTTTACAACGACAACAGCAGCAACAACAACAACCTACACCGCCTCCGACATCGCAACCCGCTCAACTGCGACAATTGGCAGCTAACGTGCCTGACAACTCTGGTCAAGTTTTCGCTTCAGGACCTATTGTTGATAATAAACCTCAATTGCAAATATCTACGGCTCAAGTAAGTGACAAAGTTCCCATCTAATAAAATAACCGACGTAATGTTCAAGTTCGCTATTAATACAAATTTTTTTCCCGCAGGATTCGTCGCCATCGGCTTCACTAACGTCTCCGGGCCGACCAGCCCAACGTACATTCCAATCTCCAGTATTAAAAGTTCAAAAACCCCATCTTGGTCAAACATATCAACGCGTTCAAGGCGACGTATTCACTCCACCCAATACTCCTCGACCGCAATTCTACGTCACCTCTTCGCCTCAGCAAAATACTCAGTTGGCCGTAAATAACCCAAATATTAGACAACGTACTCCAGAAAATGATCTCTTCACCGTGGTCAATTCTAATTCCGAAGTGACTCGTCAGTTGAGAGAGTTGTTACAGAAGCAGCACATTGACGCCAACGTTTCTGGCGATCAGCAATCCAATCAGACGAGAATCTGGGTTCAAGGTTTTGTTATTTCGTTTACCAAAATGATTTGTAAACTATTTTTTCACGTCAGTGTACTTTATTTATGTAATTTTTCTACTTGTAGATTTGTCGAATCAGCCACAAATTCCCATCGATGCTAATAATAGTCAAGATCAAGTGAACGTACAAGGATCGGCGAATATGCAAAATCCTATGTTTGATAATGCTCATCAACAAGTCAACAACGTTCAACAAACATTTAGGCAACCATTACCACCATCTCATCAAAGACCCGGGCAAAGATTGCCGTTCCAGATTACTCAACAAATGCTCATCAGGCAGAAGCTTCCACAGGTTTGTTACAGAGATAACATCTCTGTTAATTTCATTTGCCTGCTTTTAATCGCTTGAAATATTCTTCCATTAGCAAATGATGGATCCTCGAGTACGATTATTCATACAACAACAGCACCTACAGCAGCAGCAGCAGCAGCAGCAGCAACAACAACAACAACAACAACAACAGCAACAACAAGCCCAACATCAGCAACAATTATTGCACCAGCAACAAGAACAACATCAACAACAATTACAGCAGCAACAACAACAACAACAAAATGTGGTTCAGCAACAAGTGTTACAGCAGCAGCTCCAACAGCAATTTCAACAACAACAGATGCAAACACAGCAGGTGCCAGTACAGCAAATGCACATGGCAACTTCCAGTACTAATCAGTTAATGGCACCACCACAGTCACCTTCGCAGCAGCCCAAGTCATCGCCTTTGCATAACATGGATGCTCAGTTGAGCGAACAAGCGCAAAATATTCTGATTGGCAAGTTCATTTTTGTAAAATAAGGAAAATAACTTCCAGAGTTTTTATTATTATTATTGTTTTAATAAACAGGAAATACGGTTAAAGACGAATTTCCTCAATTCACTCCGAGAGAGAATGCAATGAGTGCTTCTAACGATCCTCAGAGTTCCTCTGATAAGTCTGCTGATTCTCAGCATCTTTGTAAGTATAATGAAATGGAAAAAGGTGCGTGTTTCTTTGGCTAGTCATCTTATTAACACGTAATGTTTTCTTTTTTAGTGAATGAAAGGGCAGATACTCAACACGAAGGTATTCCAGAAAGTGTTACCGCTGATTTAGATGAACTGGAACGCGAAGGTGTCGTTCCTGGTGGTATGTCTGAGATGACAGCTCTATTTGGTGACTTGATTGAAGATGAATTATTAGGTTGGTATTTTCTGGGGATGGTGTTTTTGATGAATGTATCAAAAAAAATCCTTTATTACATTTTTGTTCTCTTTTACAGCTGAAATGGGAGCCGGTTTCAACATCTTGGAGTACACAGACCCAGAATTGGATAATTTCACGTCCGGTGAAAAAACGAATATTTTATATGATTTAGTGAACAGTACCTCGGATGGAACAAAAATAAAGTTAGATTTTTTTGGTAATGTAGAAATACCGCTGTCTAGATTGTTTTAACTGATAAATCCATGTGTTTAGGGAGGAGGACGATTTGGATACAAAAACTGAAATAAAAATAGAAGAGAGGTCTTCAGAATCTGATATGATCACTGATTCTCACAGACCAAACGACGAGCCAATTTTAAAATTGGAAAATAAACCTGATGGAAATATGCAATCTCAACAGGTACGTTATTTTCGGGTAATTCGGTGCCAAAATACTTGATCTAATTGTATTAAATACCTACCACTAATCTTCATTTTTAAGGACATGCAAATACGAATGCAACATCCCGAGGGTAATTTCGTACCTGGAGACAATATGTTGTCTGGTAAGTATTCAATTTGAACGACGGAATTATATTATTCTCTAAGTCGAGCCTAATTTTACTTTTTTTTAAAGGTTCTGATCAACACATTCAGCAGCAACAACATCAACAACCCCAGCAACAGCAACACGTATTGCAACTGCAACGTGTGAACGTCTCGAACCATTTAATGTCGATGGGCAAACCCAGTCAGCAAATTATGTCACCAAATACACAAATATCAGCTCCACCAACACCTAGGTCAGCGTCCAGCGCCGGCACACCAGGCTCTTCTCCACTGCAGCCGATGCCAACGACTCCTCATGCGGATATTTCTGCTCAGTCGCCAGTACCAGCTACACCGCCACCCCCACCGCCATACCCAGGTCCGCCACCACCGTACCCTTCTCAACTCAAGGTAAATTCGAGTTTTCAAGTACATATATTTATCCAAATGATTGGTATATTTAAAAAGTAATTCGTAGAAAATAGTTTGGTAGAAGGTTTTGCTTTTTGACGCTGCGGAAGGAACTGAACTTTTTTTACTTGATCTGAGGGCCTTGTATTTTGCAAATAGTTTGAAAATTGCATGATTATTTTACAGCAACAATTAGTACCTCAGCAGATGCATCATTTAAGTGGTTCCTCTGCTCCAAACATGGTTACCACGAATGGTGCGCCAGTTAATAAATTACTTCACCATGCGCAGGTTCCAGCCGCCATGCCACAGATGCCTAGAAGACCACTTTTGCTGCAGGTTCGTATTAGAGGTTTTACTTTGAAATGGGTGTGAATCATGTAAATGCTTCTTTTTTTTCCTTTCTTGAGACTCAGTTGGGTTGTTAAGATGGCTTTCTACTGTTGGATTTTTTGTTACTCTTGGTAAAGGTCTTAAGATTATCAATTTCGATGAAAAGGTGTCAAGTATGTTTCTAGCGTACCAGTGGATTATTTAGTTGATGAAATGATTATTTATTTGTTTACTCGCATGAATTTTATCAAATTTTTTATGTAGGCTTCGAAGTAAAATGTTGAGTTTTTTCACAGTTCTATTTTAAACCGCTCAGCGGTGAACTGGTCAAGAATTTTGCTTAAAATATAATTTTATGTTTGCAGGAACAACCACTTCTTCTGGAAGACCTCTTAGAACAAGAAAAAAGAGAACAAGAGAAACAGAATATGTCTCCAGGAAATTTGCCTCCTTTGAGCCTAAGTGATGCAGATTTTGAAAGATTAAGAGCCGACGTACTTGGTTCTTCGAGTATAAATGGATCAACTCAACCTATACTGTCGCCTCAAGGTGTGGATCTAGGTTCTCTGCGAGTTTTCATCTCGAAAGGTGCTTCAAATAGTAACTCTGGTATAATTTCAGGTCAAGGAATACAACAATCCATGATGCAAGCTGGAAGTACTGTTCAGAGCAACGTCAAACTCAGCCCTGCCGCTAACGTATTTGATATGCCGCAGCAACAAATGTGGCAACAACCTGCAGCCATTGTACAAACTTCCAAAGTATCTCCTATCCAAGTCAACAATAGTCCTGGTAGATCAGAAACTCGTAAGTTTTGGAGGAAAGTTATTAAATCTAGTAATTCTATGTACTGAAGTAATGCTGACGGTTTAAAAAACTTTAGCTCAACGCTCTCTAGCGTTCAACGCTCAGCAATTAACAGTACCACCTGAGCCACCAGAAAAAATTATCACTGACCAAGATCGTCAAACGCAACAAGTGTACGAACAATGGTTAAATCAGCAGAACACCATAGTAACAGAGCAACTAAAACATTACGAAGGAGAGATTTCAAAATTACGAAAAATAAGAAAAGTAATTGACAGAATATTTCTGCTAAAAAAAATTTCAGTATGATATTTTAATTTAAAATTTGTCCTTTTAGTCGCTGAGTAGCAAACAACGGGCTTTGAAAAAACAACAAAATGAATTAACGGAACGTGACCGTATGGAATTAGAACGTGTCACTGCTGAAATGGCCATTTTACAAAAACAAGTTGACAGCAGTCGTAAACAGTCAAAGCAACATACAACCATTATGCAGGTTTGAGAATATGACCAATTACACAGGCATTTTGATTTATATCATTTTTTATTCATTGATGATTGTTTTTCTCTCTTAGGAATATAAAACCAAGCATCCTAATTATGACTACGTTGCGAGTAACGCAGGTTCATCCACAGCTTCCACATCTAATCAAGCTCCAATGAATGTGGTAGCTTCGGCTTCGATGACTAGTTCGAATGTGTCTCCTAATGTGTTGATCACCTCGGCTGAACAGCATAAAATACTCACTTCGGTGACAGCATCGGTAAATAGGCCAGCGCCGACGGCTATAATTACTCAAGCTCAAGTGAGTGACTTTTGAACAAGTTTTTATGACAGTCACAATAGATTACATCTCGTTTCATTTAATCTCGATTCTTTCTTTCACAGTCGGATGAGTTATCATTTATTAGCAGTACTAGTCAGGAAATTCAGCAAACCACCATGCAAACGCCTATCACTGTAACTTCGCAAATTCGAGCTGCTGGTGTCCGAGCAGGCGAACATATAATAAGGTACAGCCATAAATTCTTTCATTGAAATTACTCATAGCAAGTTGCATGATATTAATGCAAAAAGTCGTGTTATTTGTTCATCAGATACTCTGGAGGTCAGCCTATCAGATTTGTACAGTCAGTGCGGCCTCGATCTGGCAATGTGCTAACGTTTCAAGTACCAGCTGATAATGTCCGCCAACCCGGGGTCTATACCATTAATCAAGGAGGTATCAGAAATACATTCAAGACACAACCATTAATCGTGTCCACGGTATCAGCATCTCCATCTGGTAACGTTATCACATCGACAACCAATATGCAACAGCCGGCCACATTCCAGTCTGTTATTTCTGGTCAAACAAAGGAAATCCGATTCCAACAACTGACTCCAGAACAAAGAGTACTCATTCAAAGACATCACCTCATTCAGAGGCCATCTCTGTCGCAACAAACCATCGATGCTAATCCCGTGTTAGCTCAAAAACACAAGAAAATGATCCAACAGAAAGCCCTGATCGCTCAAATTAATCAATTGCAGCAACAAATAAATTCTCCAAATATGTCGCCTAATGAAAAACAACAACTATTGCAGCAGAAAAATGCCCTCGTGATGCAGTGTAAAGAGTTGAACCAGCAATTGGCTGATTCAACTCCGCAGCAAAAACAAATAATGAACGTTGCTCAGAGACAACAACTCATACTGCAGCAGCAACAACAGCAGCAGCAGCAAAAAAATCAACAGATGATTGTACAACAAAAGCAAGATTTACAAGGCGATCCGAATCGCATGCAAAATCAACAACAAACGCAACAACAGCACATTGTTCAAGTTCAGCAACCTCAAAATCAACTACAGCAACAATTACAAATGCAACAACAACAGCAGCTTCAAGCTCAAAATCAAATACAGCAACAGCAACTTCAAACGCAAAATCAAATGCAACAACAACTTCAAGTGCAGAATCAAATGCAGCAGCAACAACAACAACAACAACTGCAGCAACAAAATCAATTGCAACATCAACAAATGCAACAACAACAGCAGCAGCAGCTTCAGCAACACAATCAGTTACAGCAACAGCAGCAGCAGCAACAACAATTGCAACAGCAGCACTTGCACCAACAACAACATTTACAGCAGCAGCACCTCCAACAACATCAACAACATCTGCAGCAGCTTCATCAGCAACAACAACAGCAACAGCAATTTCACCAACAACAGCAGCAGCAAAAGCAAATACAATTGGCCCAAAATGTAATGAATCAGCAGCTGAATCAAGTCTTGGTCACGACATCAACGGTGCAAATGCAGCAACAACAAAAATTACCACCCAGAAGCCCGGGTAATCAACAGTTGAATCAGCTATTGACTGCATCTCCTCAGCAACAATACAATCAACAAATCAACTCGCCGATGCAACCGCAAAGTCCGCAACAATTTTCAAGTACGTCGGGACCGCCTCAAAGTCCGATGCTTATGAACCAACAACAACAGCCGCAGCAGCAGCAGCAACAACAACAGCAGCAGCAACCAGTACAATCACCCATCATACATCAAAACGCTAATAATAATTACTCGAGTCAGTCGTCTAATTCGCCAGCACCTCCACAGAGTCCGCGAATTCAACAGTTTGCTCAGCCCATGTCGCCAGCTACCCCGCAAAGTCCATTAATTCAGCCGCATTCGTACAACTTACATTCTGGGCCACCTTCGGTGCAGTCGCACTATAATCAGCCGCCTAGCTCGCCTATGCCGTCGCACAGTCCTCGACACATTTCTCAGTTTGTACATCCATCTAGTTCACCAGCTCCTCCCCCGAGTCCAATTTATACGTCACAAGCGCAGTACGTATCGCATACGAGTAGTCCTATACCTGCTCGTAGTCCCGTACTAATTCGTAGACCGAGCAGTACCGAGTCCCAAATGCAACAAGATACGCAGAATGATATACACTCGCAGATGCAACAACAGCAGCAGTTTAATCAAGACTATGGTGGCGGTGCGAACCAACGTAACGATAATGATGGTAATTCAGGTGGCGGCGGAGGAGGTATGAGTTTTGTTAATAGCATACCTGTACTGGAGGAATTTAAAAGGTTTGGAATTAAACCAGGCTTGTTAGGAGGATCGCCTTACTATTCGAATAAATCTCGAAGTACCGTAAACCGAGTTCTACCGCGAGATTTTGATAAATTTGGTATCAAACCGGGTTTACTAGGCGGATCACCAATGTGGAATGAAAACCCTGGCTCCAAATTGGCCGATGGCGAAAATCAATCTGCAACTACCGAAGAGAACCCGCCTATTCAAGCGTCTAACATAAATTCCTCCGATTCGCAGCAACAACAACAACAACAACAAATGGAAGATTTGGTGGCTAATTCTTCGGTTTTATCATTCCACGGTAAATTATACTCAAAACCTAAGTCACCTGAGGATTTCGAAGCCGCCGACGAGTACTGTTTGAAAATAACGGACGATAATATGGATGACGTGGGGATGTATAAAAACGTACCGTTGATGGAACCCTGTAAAATGATGGAAAATTCCGAAGATAGTCTGGAACTACCTTTATACAAAGATGTCGCCATGGTTGACTGTAAAAGCGAAGAAAATGTCCACCTTGGTGATTTTCCAACGGCCATGGATGATACCGAAATATCCATTCCTTTGGATATGGAAACAAACGAGCTACATTTAGTTTTAGAATCGCCACAAATTGACGTTCGAGGAGACCATCTATTAAACGATTGTTTGGTCAACGCCGACGAATTAATGGTACTCGGTGAAAACCACGACGACGAAAATATCATAGAAGATGTAAAATTTACCCCTAGCGCTGAAAGTTTGCCGTGCAGAACGACTTCGGTAGTACAAACGACAACTTCTACGGCCTCCAGTGCTGCGGTATCGCCAAGCCAGAATAAAGAATTGGAACGTGCCGTTGTACCAACCCACGCTTTCCATTCTTACGCGAAAACCATCAAAAAAGAACAAAAACACGACGAACAAGACGAACCTATACCTGCGGTCAGTATCAGTTCCAATCCGGGGGGTGAAATGGATAAGACGATCAAAGATGAAGTAAAATCGTCGACGATCCCGTCAGAAGAAGAAGAATGTGTCGTTACGAAAGCTATTGTTACTCCGATGGTCACCAGCGTTGTAGCTAGAACTACAACTGTGCTGTTACATAGCTCGAATTTCAAAGGAACATCACCCGAGGCTACATTCACGAATAACTTCCATTCGTACGTGAAAAAGGTACCAAAACAGGAAACGTCAACCGATACCGCCACAACTGCTGAGGCAAATAATGAAAAAGATTCGGTTCCTGACGATACGAAAATTATTAAAGTAGGAAATATTATGGAAGAGGTTCCAACGCAAACCATGATCGCCACGAGTAGTAAAATTGTCACGACCAGTAGCAAAATTAAAATAATCAAAGAAATTAACCAACCGTCGACGTCATCCTCGTCACCGGTAACTCAACACTTCATTCCGGTCAGAATAAAACCAAGTGAAGATTCGCAAAACGTTTTACTGAAACAGTTATTGCAAAATTCCGGTAATACCAGCGTAACTCACTCCACGATGACTCAACATGTTGCCAAACCTCTGCCGTCGCCTTGTTATCGATCTCCTCCCAGATCAGAGATAACAACTCTGACAGAGGTTCTTCATGTTTCGGAGTCGATCAAAAAAAGTGACGGGGTAAGTTGAACCGATAATTTCATATGGAAAAACAAACAATTTTCTTTTTTCACATAAACTTAAAAACCCCACTCAATTATTTGCATGTTTTCTACAGGCGTTCGTCCCAGCTGCGATTATGAAACAAGAAACGGTCACTGGTTCGAAAAAAGATACTTTACCAACGAATGTGTCATCATCAGCGCAAGTTCCCGCTTCGGCGATGACCCCGGTCCATGTAGAAATTAAAAAAGAACCGAACGAGGATATTCCCGCTGGACCTTCGAAGGTATCCGATGCCGGTGATACGCCAAATTCAGTCAGTGGGGAGTCATCTTGCAGTTCTGTACTGGACGCTCAAGGTATTTGACGACACAGCCTCATTAAAGCATTACTTTTCGACAGTTTGATTAATAATGTAATATATTACCGATAGATTTGAAAAAATTGAAAAGAAGAACGTATCAGGCGAAGCGACGTCAGAGTCAAACCAAAGAACCGAATTCAACAGTTTCTAAAAAACGACTACGTAAAGTACGCAAAATCTGAGTACACGTCGAACAATCTCGAATCATTGTGTTCAAGAATTTTTAATCAGTTTTAATTACGATTACAGGCTACTAAAGTGGATGAAGATTACGATTCATTTGTCGATTCGTTGATGACTGAGTTACGTCAGTTGCCTCCGCTACCGATCACTCAGCCTCTTCTGATTCAAACGTATTCTGCAGGGTTGCCTTACGGCGCCGGAGATGGTTCCAAGATCAATTCAAAGTACGTTTTGTAATCTTTGGAAAGAAGTATTTGGAATTTTAAAGTTCTTTTTAATTAATTTTTCACTATCGGTTGTTTAGAAATTGGATAAATGGAGATTTAATTAAGATAAATGGCGATTTGTGTGTACCGGGGCGTGATAATTATTACAATACAGAACCATTTGGCGATATCGAACCTCGAGATCCGTTTGAATTACCTCCCAATGCTCGAGGTTTCTATAACGAAGAATTTTCGCCGTTGAATTTAGAAGCTGACTGTACGTACGATTACTAAATCAACAATTTTTGAATTATTTCGTTTAATTCACCAAAGTTATTGTTTTATAGATGAAGATAGACGTCTGGAACAAGCTCGTTTCGATCGAGAACTCGATACACCTGATTCAGTCATAAGTTCATCATCGCCAGAATGCATCATACCTCGTATTCCTTCTCGATTTGCCGGTTGGTCTCAGTATCATTTTCATTTAACCAAAATAAGAACCAAAATCTAAAGTCAATTTCTTATTTTAGGATTACGACTTATTGCCGAGGATGGCAGTGAAATGGACTCAGAAGAAGATGAAAAGCTACAAAGAGGAATATCGCCTCTGATTCCTCTGATAGCACCTTTAGCTCTACGACCAAGAGGCCAACACCATCTTGAAAACGTAAGCCAGTCGTGGAATTATTTTTGCGTTTCAGAGTACTGATTTCTAACACTGGTTTATTCCACAGGACAAAGAAAACGTTACTATGGTGTTTTCAAAAACTAAAAATCAATCGAGTATCCGCTCCAAAGAAACGGAAAGCTTATCTGTTACGTTAACTTTGAACTCGCAAGCTGCTCAAGATATCGTCGGCGTGCTTAAAAACCTAGCCACTGTTTTAAATATACCACCTCCGGTGTCTTATAAAATCACCGATCGTATACCAACTCCTAATAAGATTAATCCCTTCGGCGATAAAACCAACGATAATATCGAACAAGGTACGATTACCGTTGATCGCTCTATCATAGTTGAGTTTCGATTCGTTATTTAATTTTTCCATTATTTCAGTCGAAGCTCAGAAATTTTTCCGAAGCCCTGCCAAATTTTGTCGTCACTGCAAGGTGCAAATTACAGATGGCTCGTCGGTCGTGAAAAAAGCGTCGGAGGTGCCTTTTGTGGTACAAGATGGCGTATCGGAAGACTTGCACTTTTGTAGTACTTCGTGTTATTTACAAATGATTCTTTTACAACCGCCCGTTTTGTCCGAGCATAAGGTATTTGGTGTGGGAATAGAGATCTCTGTAAAATTATGAGCTCGTGTTTTGAGTTTTATTTTTTTTAAAAATTTATTTAGGTATCTTCTTCGAATGACGCCTACTTGGACGAATCACCACGCAAGAAAATGAAACTGGAGGATTCTAGCGATTTGAACGATACTTTTGAAGGAGATTTCATTAAACTGAACGATTCCTCTTTGGTAAAACATTTTCGAAAAATTATTTATCATTCAATTTTGAAAATTTTTTCAATTATGTTTTTAATTTTATTAGGATAATATGGATCCCGAAAATAACAAAGTTTTAGAAAATAATGTAAAGGTGGAATTGCCTGCGCTAGAAAAGAAATCAACGAAAGGAGTAAAATACCAAATCTGGAATTCTAATTCCATTCCATCGTCCGTTCATAAATATAAAAAACCCACCGAAAAGGAAATGATGCAGGTTAGAAGCACCTTCCCACCACTGTGCCTAACCATCTCCTTTAGCTCTTAGTTAATGTGAAATTTCTGTTTCATTTTTATAGACATTGTTCCGAATGGGCATTACCGTAATGCCTTGCAAAACGCCCGACGACGAGCGTACATGCATATTTTGTCATCAAATTGGCGACGCAGTAGCTGATGGCCCTTCAAGGTACATTTAAATTTCATCTTGTAGAAGGTTTAAGGCGTAGAAAAAATTAACGGAAATTGATTCGCATCTTTTCCAGGTTACTGAACTACGATGTGGACAAATGGGCTCATTTAAATTGTTCTTTGTGGTCGGACGGTGTATACGAAACCGTTAACGGCGCTCTGATGAACGTTAACGTTGCTCTGCAACAGGGTGCGAATGTGACTTGTACCTACTGTCATCGTAACGGAGCTACCTTGAAATGTTTCAAATTGAGGTGCTCGTCTGTGTACCATTTATCTTGCGCCGTTAAGGACGAATGCGTTTTTTATAAAAATAAGGTATTCTATTGAAATTGTAATAGAGATCGAGTAATTTTGGCTACGTTGTATTAACTTGATGAATAATTTCCCACGCAGTCTGTTTATTGCAATATTCACGTTCCGAAAGGAGAAAAAGATGCCGAACTGACGACGTTGGCGGTTTTCCGAAGAGTATACATAGATCGAGATGAAAATAAACAAATCGCATCCATCGTACAGCACGCCGAACTTACCCATTCGATGCGTATAGGTACATTGATATTTGTGAATGTGGGTCAAATCCTACCTCATCAGTTGCAAGAATTTCATACCGCAAATTACATCTACCCTGTAGGATACAAAGTGGTAAGTTTTCAACAAAAAAAAATTCTCAGGAGACTTTGAAACTTGTCATCTAAAGCACCTGTTAAATTCAGATTCGCTTTTATTGGAGTATGCGTACGTTTAATAAACGTTGCCAATACGTGTGCTCTATTCACGACGTCGCTGGTCGACCTGAGTTCAGAGTTTTGATACAAGAACCCGGTCAAGATGATTTGGAGCTGAGGGGAGCTTCGCCCAAATCTGTCTGGACTCGGATTCTCGAACCGTTGGTAGCACTACGTAAAGAAAAGGATAGCGTGCAACTCTACCCCAAGTTTATATGCGGTGAAGATTTATTCGGATTGACGGAACCGGCTGTTGTACGCATACTGGAAAATTTACCAGGTATTGATCAAAATAGCGTCGAATGTAAGCCGAGACTGTTTTCTAACTTCGGGTTTGGTTGTTTTTCCAAAGGCATCGAAACATTGAGCGATTACCGTTTTAAATATGGTAAAAATCCACTACTAGAGTTACCATTGGCAGTTAATCCAAGCGGATGCGCCAGGTGCGAGCCGAAAATGCGCGGACAACTGGTGAAACGCGGTTTTACTCAGAGGACTAGCTCTATCATGCCGAGACCTGTTTTAACTTCATCTCCATTATTCAGCGGTGATCTATCTTGTCCCTATTCCAAGCACTTCGTGCATTCGAAATTCTCGCAATACAAAAAAATGAAACAAGAGTGGCGGAATTACGTGTACTTGGCTAGGTAAGACTTTGTTTGTAAAAATTACCCAAAATGGGAACTCATTTTAATCTTGTTTTCAGATCCAAAATTGCAGGATTAGGTCTTTACGCGGCTAGAGATATCGATAAACATACCATGGTTATCGAATATATCGGAGAAATCATCAGATCTCAGTTATCCGACTTTAGAGAAAAACAATATGAAGCTAAAGTGAGTAAAATTCGCTAACGGAATTTCAACAACAGCTTGTGTGAAATGGTCGCCTATAATGTAAATTTTATTGTCTTAGAATCGAGGAGTTTACATGTTTCGTTTAGATGAAGATCGAGTCGTCGATGCTACAATCTGCGGCGGCTTAGCTAGGTATATTAATCATTCCTGTAATCCAAACTGTGTTACCGAAAAGGTCGAAGTTGATAGAGAGTTTCGTATTATTATATTTTCTAAGAGAAGAATTGCTCGCGCCGAAGAAGTAAGCTACCACGTTTCTTTTTGTTTAGAATGCAAAAATGGAATTCTTTTTAATACGATTTTCCCTCTATTTAAGTTATCCTACGATTATCAATTCGATATCGAAGATGATCTACACAAGATACCGTGTCTATGCGGCGCGTCCAATTGCAAGAAATGGATGAATTAGAAAAATATCACATTACTGAAAAATATTCAAGTAGTACAAATTGTTATTTATTGTGTAGTCGGTTTTACAAAAATTTTATGACGACTGAGTAAGGTTCAAGGTGTCCCGAATTTTCCGAATTATGTAGCATATAATTTTTTTATACGTATGTATCCTGGTAAGTGGTATAATTTGTTAATCAGACTCGCGATTCACTCGCTCATTTCATTAATTGGCGGTAGTTTTATCCTGACCGATGGCATCTTGACCAATATTACTCTCGATCTGTTTAGTTAAATGTTTGTGTGTGTATTTTTTTTTTTTTTATTTTTTTTTTTTCAAAAGTGGAAACGTATACTATGACGAATTTTAGCTGTATTAGACAGCAGTCTAGTCAACGATTTATTTTTATTTCGCGCGTATTGATCTCTTTTTAATGAATATTGAGTACTATGTGTATTAGTTTTCGTTGTTTCAAGTACCCTTATATTTTATGTGTGAATTTTTTCTCATTTTATTTATTTCTCTCTTTGTAGCGTTTAATTTTGTGTTTTTACTCCTTTCTTGTGTCCGCGTGGCTTTCATTTTTAATTAAAACGATTAGTTAATTTTCTTGGCATCTGCGAAGTATGTACTTTTATGTGTGTTGTTAATTACTTACGAAATATCTATTTTTTTTCTTAGTTTTCAACAGAGACATGCCTACTTTTTTTTTGTTTCAATTTCCTTTTTGTTGATTTTCGCCTGATTCAAGCAATATTTCAAAATCATTCGAAGTAGTTGATTCATCATCGTATTTATGTTTTTATTAATGGACCTTTTTGTTATTCTTGAGTCTAGAACTGTGATTTATTTTCTCCCTCATCTCCCTTATTTTTTTTCTCTTTCTTTCTTGACTTCTTGCATTCAGATCAGGGTAAATAATACGTTTTGTTGTATATTAACGAATTTGTTATGTATTATGTTTCGTTTAAGTGTATGTTTTCATTAAGTGTAAAGAATGTTTCGATTTTCAAGTTGCAATATTATTTTTAAAAGTATTTATTATTTAAACAGTGTAGTATCATTGTTTACTTTGCATTTTTTTTTCTTATCCAATTTTATCATTAGAATAATTATATCAGTATAAAGGTTAATCTTGTCTTGACTTGCATTTATTTATGTATACATTTATTTTTTGGGAGTTTCGCCAGAGATTTTTTTCAAATTCCTTTTACTACCCTAGGTAGAGCTCATACAGAAATAGTCACTTGAAAAAAATATTAATAAATTGCAGAAGGTTTGTAATTAACATTTTAAAAGTAACAAAATTAAGATAATATCAAACGAGAATGTTCGTACGAATTCGCTCATTTTCTTCCTTTACCCTTTTTCTTGGACGATTCTTTACTATGTTCAACTGGTTTATTTGTGGTTCGTGATTTTAATTTAGGAATACTAGTACCAATTAGATTCATTACACTTTCTCCTGTCAACACAGTAAGTGATTAGTATCTCAAAACGGAATAATAGATCTAATGATCAACTAATAAGAAACATACTGGTTGGAAGTTCTGGAATACAAGGTGTACCATCGTCGTTTTTTATTTGAACTCTAACTCTACCACGCACATTGAATTCTCTACTACGTTCGCGAGAATATTGTTTATTCTCTGGCAAAGCTTTTAATCCAGAAGTGCTTAGAACTTCCATTATCTCAGGAATGGTGGGATTTTCGGCAGCTTTTTCTTTAGGAATACGACGACCTTCGGCTAAGGTTTTGTTCTTGTTGATGTAAGCCGGATAAATGCAAATCCATCTAAAATGAGAACCTCGTATGGAAATATTTTTAAAAAAACGATGTAAGTTATGAGGAAAAGTACACTTACCTTCCCGGCTCGCTGTGTTTTCTCAAAGATATGTTCATAGCTTAAGTTATACTATAATTAAACAAACGTCAAAAAACCGTTGAAATACCCTGATAAATATCGCTAAATACGAAAATTCTTCAAATTTTTAAATTTTCGTGTTTTGGTTTTATCAATTGAGTTGACAAAATTTTCGCAAAGTGGTTTTAAAGTGCGCATGTGGTGGTACGTGTTTCCATTTCAGGTAAGCAAGAAAATGAAATAAAGTTTTTTAAAAATTTTAATTATATAAAATGAAGTTTTAAATTTCAATTTAAATTTAAGAAAAAATTAGTTTTTTTATTAAGAAATGAGAATTAATTTTCAAACAAAAAATCGAAAATGCTTCGCATTTTTCAAAATATTTTCTGTAAGAATGAGAAGAAGAGAAGAAGAAGTCTGCACGAGTCTGCATTATTGTTACATTTATATTCGAGTCGTGGCTACATTGATTTTTATCAATCTTGTTTGCAAATTGAAATTTTTGCTAAAAATTTCGGAATTTTTCTAAGTTTTCCATTTTACGAATTTGATTTTCTATGTTTTAATGTCCGTCGTTAGTATTTTCGTGCGATAATTCTGAAACACCACATCGTACCGTTGAACCTATAGCAACATGAGCACTCAGAAAAGGAAAATCACTCAAAATGACTTGCGTCTTCTCATGGTGGAGAAAAAACGCAAACTTTCAGAAGTCAAGAAGAAAATAGATTCGCCGCTGGCAAAATATCCTTTTTTTGTAATAATTCACCAATTTTATCTATTTCAGTTTGTTTTGTAAATTCCTTAACTGCTTTGTAAGTATCTGAGCGATGGTACTCTCATGTGTATCATTTGCAACTCACCTATAAAAAATGAAACTCTTTGGCCCGTACATATTAACGCAAAACAACACAGAGACAATATTGCCAAAAAGAGAGCTGTTCATAAAGAAATTCTACCACCGGTAGCGAACGTTACCCCCAAAATTATTCGAAAGGAACCCGTTCCTGTTACCACGGCCCCTGAACCAATCAAAGTTAAAGGTTGTAATGAAAATCTTGTCTAAATTCATTTTCCTAATGTACATCTAACGTTGGATGATTTTGCAGGAATTTTAAAAAATAAACAGCCAAATTCTATGATCCAAACACCGTCTTCGAGTTCATTCCATAACGCACCAATTGCCGATACAAGCTGCCAAATGGAGGTTGACGTTGAACCCGATAGCGGGGTCGCTAATGAATTACCAGAAGGATTTTTCGATGATCCAATTCAAGATGCCAAAGTACTGGAGAAATCGTATTGTTACGAGTATATTTCTTTAGTGTGTGCCTCATTGGTATATTTTACAGGCTAGAAATATAGATTACAAAGATCCTATCGAAGAAGAGTGGGAAAGGTTTAAAAAAGAAATCCAAGAAGAGAACGCCGTTTCTGAACAAATTACAGAAGAAGATCAAGATCAAGCGTTGGTTGATCGAGAAATCGAAATTATTGATGAAAATATGTACAACTGGTCTAGGTACGTGGTTTTTTAATAATTTCATTTGTGAGTGCGCCCGATTTAATTTGAGTTTTTGTGACGCAGAGTTCGTGAACTAGAAGTACAACTTGAAAAAGTGCAAAAAGAAAAAACAGCTAGAAAAAATACACCTGGTAATCCGTCGACGCGTGATGGAAGCGATCATGATTCATCGTATGGTAGTGAAGAAGAATTTGACGAGTATATTGATTGGAGATCGAAACGATCTTTTAAGTAATTACCTAATTGTTTTGTCGGTGCATTTTTAAAAATGTTCTGTGTACCCATTTTTAATTTACGTACGTAATGTTACATTGTTGTAGGCAGTATAATATATGTCGGATTTTTTATTTCATCAAACATTCTACCGCGTTAAATTATTTTTTGAGCAACGTTTTTTAAAGTTTGATATGTTCATTCGACATTGACAGTATATTATGTATTATAGGAAATAGAATTAACGTTTTAGAACAAACAACAAAGAACCTCGCAATCGAACCTCAGTTTCTAATGAACAAGTGTAGTGCAGTCAGATTAAAAAAAAGTGCCCTTTCTCATCTATCATTTTTTTTTCTTCTACTTGAACTTAAATATTTTTGGAGAAGTTGACTTCGGTACGTAATGCATTATGTATCACGTTTCAGTTTCAAGTTGATGTAAGTACATTTTGTTATTGTATGGTTTATTAAATTACATAAATTTATTACTTTTAGTTTTAAATTTGAATGTTTTTTGTTTTGTACAAATAAAAATAAAATACTCGTGAATTCTTTGATTTGTCATTTACAATAAAAATCAACCGGTGCATACAAATAAAACCTTCGGTTTATCGCAAACGTAATACTGTATTAAATATATCTCGCGTCTTACAAAGTTACGAAAAAATTGACTTTGGAAATCAGATTTGAAAACAAGGATGGATTCGATGACTGAGCTGAATTTGAAATGGCTGGTTGGTATTCTGCAGCATTATTAGGGTTTATTCTGGTTTCATTCCCACCAGGCGAGCTGTTAGAATGATGATTGTTAGGCGGTGAACCATTATCATCTTGAGTTGAATTTTGCGTGGAAGGAGGTGCCGAAGTTGAATCTTCTCTGCTTTCCCAGTAATAATAATCATCATTATCATCTTTTGTCGTAGTGGTAGGTGTAGAAGGTGGCGGGGTTGTTGTAGTTGAAGGAGCAGACGTCGTTGATGTCGAGGTTGTTGCAGTAGAAGTAGAGGAATTTTGCGTAGTAGGCGAAGACGTTGTGCTAGAGGAAGCTGATGTGGTATCCTCAGTTCCAGAGGACTCTTCACTAGATTCAGTGGAATCCTCCTCGCTCTTTTCTGATGACGGCTCGACTGTAGAGTTACTTCCATCTTCGTCAGAATTGCTTTCGCTATCTTCCTCGGAATCGGAAGATTTTTCAGTTGTTTCTTCATTACTACTATTTTCATCGCTCTCACTTTCAGATTCACTTTCTTCTACCTGTTCTGACGTTGTAGAGGTGGTGTCTTCCTCACTTTCGCTTTCTGTACTCTCTTCTGATTCAGAAGGTGCTGCAGTTGTACCTCCTGAAGTGTTCTCCTCATCGGATGAATCTTCTGAATCCTCGTCCTCTTCATCGGCACTATCCGTTGAACCATCACCACAAGCTGATGACTTCGGATGCCGTGAAGCAGTTGCTGTTGAAGTTGTATCATCAGCGGTAGTAGTGGTGGAGCTATTGGTCTGCTCAATGTCGGTGTTTTTTTCAATCCAAGATTCATAATGAGTTACATTTATCAACGTACCCTGACCTTCGGCCGACAGAACTCCAATGACATAGGTACAACTTGAGTTATTATAGCTTATTAAAGGTGCACCTGCAAAAGACTGATATTTTTGTTTTTCATTTACTTGATAATTTTTTTGGATGAAGTTTTCATTTGGCGTGGAACATAGGTGGGTAGGTACCTACTACTACTTACTCAATTTGAGAAAAAACTCTTCCAGAAAAGCAAAATGTATATTAAAAAAAGTGAATGATGACGGCTGATAACTTACCGCATCGTGAAAAATTTCACTATTGTTGTTGCTTGCAGTACAATAGAACTTTGATCCTTGTCTCGCGATGACTCTCAAAACAATCGATCTCAAATTTTCAGATTCCTGAAATTTTTTTAGATCGGTAAATTTTATTAAAAAGTAGATTTTCATACTCAATTATCTTCATACCACACCTACTTCTTATTCAAGACACCTACAGCATACCTACAATCTTTAATAAGCAAGTTAATAAGTTAGGAATTGAATCTTACGCCGTATCCAATAAGCTTCGCGCCTTGATCGGCAGTAGCATTTTTTCCAAGTATGGCCTTATTCACATATTTGTTAAATGCAAATGCATTTATCTTCAATAAAGCTATTCCATCGGTTTTTTTCTCGGCATCGCCAGCCAAAGCTGGAGAAATTTTAACTTCCTCTACATTTCTTACTTGAGCTTGAGATTGTGATTCGATGTTTTCAGTAGAAATAATGCCAGCAACAACATCCAACATCTTATGATTTGATTTATACCTATAACCGATAAATTATGCAGATACAGTGGTACATAATTTCTCAAAAATAGATGTAAGTAGATAGCTTTTTAGCGAGAAAACACAATTTTATAGTGATGCAATCTAAAGTAACGCCTTGACCAACGAATCCCAAATCAAAAGGTATTCATGAAAGTAGAATAGTTACATACCTAGATATTTACCAACTTTGAAACTTACTTATCAACACAACTTGCCGTAGTCATTACCCATCCTTTGGCAATAATTGTGCCCTCGCATAGTAAGAAATTCTTTGTATTGTCAGGTCTAATTCTGATTACGCACTGAAAAATGTACATTCCATAATACCTATCTACAACATGGTAATTTTGTAAGTTGCCTATGCGATTGGAATCAAGGAGCAAGTCATACTGCCTTGTTTTTGTTCGAAAAATAAAGCTACCATCGTGAAACAATTTTATAGGTACTTACTAGGTAGGGATAATCGCCGCGGGAGATTTTTGTACTCGCATCATTAGAAACAGGGTGAGAGTTACAATCTAGAAATTAAAAAAATGAGTTGCATGAGAAAATGTTTTTAAAAAGAATCTATCAACCAGAAGTAAGTTACCTACCTTTTAAAATTACTACAGCAATCGTAGCAAGATTCACAAAAAAATTCATTGTCGCTGCTTACTAATGCAATAAAACACGTATTACACCCATTAAAACAACTACTGAATTATTGGGAAAAGAAAATCGGAGAAATTATTAAATTGCTACACATTAAAAGGTATTAAGCCTAAGCCCATCATGACTTACGAATACCCATCTAATCTTTTCAATACAATAAGTAGTCAAGTACTCGTGACCGGTGAAATTGAATTTTATTTTACAACAACTACCAATTTACAATTATCCTTTAAGTTAAGGTGTCAAAATAACATGATAAGATAAAATTATAAGAGGGCCGAAGAAACGTTAATCAAAATGAGGTTGCAAAATTTTAAGTATACTTCGGTACATTTTACTGTAGGTAAGCTGATACACTCATATCTGTTTTGTTTGACAGGTACGAAAAATTGACTCGTTTTTTTATCTTTTTTTCTTCGTGGTTGGCAGAGGAATGAGTCAATCGACTACAGAGAGAGGAATAATTTTTAATTTCTGCCTCCACTCGAAAACATGACTTTTTTCACTTACCTGCCCCTTTTTTTATCAGCAAGTTCCCCAGTCCGAACTGCTATTTTATTTGGGTTTTACTCACAAATTATGCTTCATTGATATGCGTACACCTACTTACTAGATTTTATTTTATTGAATGTTGCGCAGATCTTCCAAAGTACCAATTTTTCAAGTTGTTACATGAATTAATTATGATTGCGCATGTCGTGTTATTCCATTTTTCTGAAAGTTTTCCCTTCCTTTCTGTAGATACATATTAACAAATATCAAACTAATTTTCATTCCTTCAATTTTCATGAAAATTTCAAACTTGTGAGAATTTTTCTCATTCTTCTCCAATTGTATTACGCATACCTATTTTAATTTTTTTTTTTTTGTAACACCAACAAACTTATGACGATTCTGAATTTTTGCGCAGATGGCAATATAAGCAAGTAGCATAGCATTTAAGTTATAAGATGGACGTGGACGTAGACTCAGACTCAGACACATGTATTCATAATGAAATGAAATGAGCATAAAAACACACACTCTGTTCGCGTATAACTAAAAGATTTAGGCATAAGAAAGAGCTGACAGCATGATCACCAGGCCGTATCGAAATATTTATGTACGCCCATTGCGGTACGATACGATACATCCTGCGCATGTTTTCAATTTTCAATTTTGGTGCAAGTAAAATCAGCAAAAACAGTAAATCACTTTTCTTTTTCAGCATCTCGTAGAAAGTCGTAGAATTAGCGTGATAATTTTTATCCTAAAGTCAATGCTGTGAATAATTTTCTCATACGTCATACTTTCGTGTATTTTAAAATAGTGGAAAAAGTACCATACCTATCTAAAAATTTCCTCTCTTCAACAGTAATCCGGAATTTTCATTCTCACTTACATTAATCTATGAAGTAAGTACCCAAAGCTACTCTTTTAGCCAAACATTTTTTTAATTCAAAAAATGCTAATGATCTTTACATACATGGAGCCGGCTTGAATTAATAAAATTGTCATAAGAATGTAACCCCAGCTTGAAAATCATTTCAGCTTTCTACATATACATGCGAAAAAACACATTGCTCACACGCACAAAAATAATCAATCATTTCCATCAATAAAACATAGAAAATACTCAACACGTTTTATTGAAAAGCTTGGAAATGTTTTGATATTTTTGCGTGCCGTAATAAAATTACAAATCGTTCCACTTGGTGTCATCTCTGTGACCTCTTCCATCGTAACCTAGTGGGTTATCAAACAGTTAAGATTTTTATTTACGTTTAACCATAACTCATACCTACTATACCATACACGTATTGTGTATTTTGACTACCGGATAGAATTTCCTTTCATTGCCAATTAGATTTGATTGTTTGTAAAAGGAATTCGCGGTGTGTTTTTTTTTTTTGCAGATAATGCAATGGAAAAAATCTTACCTAATGTTAGGAATGACAATTGTGTTTGGGATTTCGTGTTGTTGAACCCGCTGACGGAGGAATCTTTCTTGAAGAATTTGTATTGTAGATATAAGCAATCTCAAATCTACGTAAGTGTTCGATTTCGTCGACGTAAGAGTGATTTTTATTTTTTTTTCAAAGACTTGTACATTATTTTGTGCTTTCTTGTAGACTTACATCGGAAATGAACTTGTTTCTGTTAATCCGTATAAAAATTTGGATATTTATTCTCGTGACATAGCCCTTACCTATCTGTACAAAGCTCCTTTTCAACTGCCACCTCATATGTAAGTTTGATATGATAATTTCGGTGAAAATAATAATATGTAAATTTATTCACACGTTGGAAATGTTTATTGACAGCTTTTCTATCATTGCGACTGCTTATCGTTGGCTCAATGATAGCAACGAAGATCAATGTATTGTGATGTCGGGGGAAAGTGGCTCCGGAAAAACGGAAGCTATTCGCAAAATGCTCCATTTTCTATCATATGTGATTTTTAGCTGTGATGTAACTGTAACGCAAATGAAAAATGATATTCTCAATGCAAATAATATTTTGGAAGGTAATCCGAAAGGTTTTTGTATTTTACTGTAAATTTTCCAATTATTCAATTTCAATTTTTTTTAATTCACTATACTTGTAGCTTTTGGCCATGCATCGACACGTTTTAATAGAAATTCATCGAGATTTGTGAGTATAAAAAATTTACCAATAGTTCCAATGGAGATGGCTAGTATTCTAAATAAAAAAAATTATATTGTCAGGGTAAATATTTGGATATTGAATTTGACCATAAAGGAGAGCCGGTTTCTGCTTGCCTTACGTCGTGTAAGTGTTATTTATATCTTTTACAAAAATTAATATCTGGTACCTTAATTTATCACTTATAAATGCTTCCTTTTTTTGTGTGTGCTACCAGATCTCCTTGATAAGGTAAATTCTACTTTGAGTATTTTGAAATTTTTTCTAACGAAATTGGACGTGAAAAAATATCTTTTCCATTTTTAAAAAAGAGTTGATTTTGTATTACAAATTTCGTATGAAAAAATAAGCATATTCTTCTTTAACAGGATCGAGTTATACACCAACCGTTGGGTGAGAGAAATTTTCATATTTTTTACCAGCTTCTTGTCGGCGCTGATGTATCTTTGCTTAGTACGTATTTTCATTAACTGCAATTAATGAATAATTTCAATTTTTCATTTTTATTCTCCAATTCTCCCTTTTTTAATTTTCTAGAATCCTTAAAATTGCAACGAAACGTACTTTCGTATTCAATATTAAAACAAGGAGGATCTGCATTCACCACGGAAAACGATAGACAGGGTTTCGCTTCTGTGAAGGTAAGAAGCTACCAATGAATAAAAAATCGATTCTTATTAAAATGTGATTATTTGAAAGAAAAATTGTACTTTTTAGAAATCAATGGAAGAATTCAATTTTCCCGCAGAAACAACTGCCAACATTTTAAAAATAATTTCCGCAGTTTTAAAATTAGGCAATTTAGTTTTCATTTCCGTTACAAATATCGACGGAACGGAGGGCTGCGCGATTTCCAACGAGCATGGTAAGAAAGTGTTTATTAATCGTTGTCATGCTATGTAAAAGCAGTAGGTACTTACGAACTTGCGCATTTATTCCTTCTTTTTTTTTATTATTGTTTAGAAATATACGATATTTCTGAATTGTTGGGCATCAATATTAATGCTTTCTGGAGCGCCATAACATGCAGGAGTATTTGCGTTAATCAACGTTTTAATCAGAATTCGGAAACGACGTTGGTGAAATCGGAAATGTCTGCCGATGAAGCATCCTATTTTTGTGATTGTTTATGCAAAGCTTTGTACAGTCGATTATTTACTTGGCTTGTGAAAAGCATTAACAGTAAAATGAAGGTATATTTCAATTCTACGTGGAGATTGGTTTAAGTGAAGAAAAAATCAAATTTTTTATAATTTGTAATTTTTTTTTCAGATTGAACCACGTTACAGAAGAAGACACCTTAGTTTTTTGGATTTATTTGGATTTGAAAATTTTGATAAAAATGGGTCTTATCAGTTTGTTATAAATTACTGTAACGAGAAGCTCTACCAAGTTGTGTTTGAATCTAACATGAGATCCGAGCAAGAAGAATATGTGAGAGAGGGCATCGAATGGACGCCAATCGACTACGCGGGAACTTATTCGGTCAACGAAGATAGTGAAAAGGTTTGATACTTTCAATGCTTTAGTGATGAATACGTATACATATGCTTCAACTTTCAAATATTTCTTTTCTACTAATTTTTTAGGTATACGACGAGCTACTGTCGATAATGGATTACTCGAACGATTTACATTATTTATCTAACGAAGAAGATCTCGCCCAGCGACTGGGTAAAATTAAAATATTAGTAGATTCGTCCAGTGGATCAGGAAATTGCAAAGTTTCACAACCTTCGAGCGCAAACCCATCAAAGTGTTTTAGGTGACTATAAAATGTTTTTTTAAAAAATATACGAAAATGTAAGTAGGTAAAATTTACATATTCAAAAATTTGGATTTTCAAAATTCGCATTTTTCCTACCAAGTTTTATAAATTGATGTTTCATAATCTGATCTTAATCTTTTCTACAGTTTGTGTCATTATGCCGGTGATGTGACATATGACGTTACTAAATTCACCTCCAAAAGTAACGATGTTCTTCACAGAGATGTATCAATCGTAATGTACAGCGGTTCTCATCCTTTGATGAAAGCGCTTTTCCCCGAAGGTAAGAACATTTTATAATTTTTCAAAGCAAATTCCTATACTTGATCGTACGTTTGTTCTTAGGCTCGCCGGAAATGTCAAGCTTGAAAAAGTTACCAGTCCCTATCAGCAAACAAATAAAAATAGCATTAAATGGAATATTTCGCAATTTAAATACCAGAAGGTTATACTACGTCAAATGCCTAAAACCCAATGAAATAAAAGAACCGAATATTTTCGAAATGAACGTCGTCTTGCAACAAATCAGATGTCAAAAGTTGGTACTATCATTTTATTAGGTGTTTGAAAAATTTAGGTTACCTATTTCAGATTATACGAGAGCGGGGCTGGTAAGTCAGCTTTAAGCGTTAAGCCGTTGGTTTTTAAGAAATAAACCATAAGCTTTAAGCCTAAGTTTTATTTTTTAAATTTCAAGTTTCAAGTTTGTTTTTTTTGGCTTATAACTGATTTTTTTTCATTATGTTTCAAAATTTAATCAAAGAACTCAAAAAATTGCATTTAAGCTTTAAACTTTAAGCTGTAAGCCATTTATTTTCAGCCGTTCAGCTTTAAGTTTTAAAAAATTCAATTTTAAGTTTAAGCTCAAGTTTAAGTTTTCAAAAAAAAAATTAAGTTTCAAGTTCAACTTTGAGCTTTTACTGATTGGCTTACCAACCCTGAGAGTGTTTTTTCTTTGTTCGTGTTTAGAATTATCGAATCTGTACGTCTGAGAAGAAGCGGATTCGCCTTTCGTCTTTCACACAGTCAATTTTTAAATCGTTATAAGATGTTGTCGTTAAAAACATGGCCGTCCTGTCGCCTACCAGCGATTCAGAGCATACAATATTTATTGCACGATTTACCTATACCGGCTGCTGAGTTCGCCTTTGGTACTACTAAAATATTCGTTAGATCTCCGAGATCGGTAAATAAAATTTTCATTTTCACATAAATTTTTATTTTTAAACATTAATTACCATGAAATATTTGTCCAGGTGTACGAGTTAGAAGAATTTAGACGTCAGCGTTTGGATGACATTGCTGTCATACTGCAAAGCACCTGGAGAAAATTCTCATTGCGAAGAAAATTTCAAAAAATTCGCCGCAGTCAAATGATCATAGCTAGAGCCTGGAAAAATTACAGAGTAATTGTTATCAGAATTTTTCTTCTCTTGAGTAAACTTTCTGTGTGAGTGATGAGTCGATTTTTAGAAAAGAAAAGAATCAGGATTAATCAAATGCAAACATCAGATTGATTGGGCTGTTGAAATCATCCAACGACATTATATTGAATGGAAGAGGTACCAGTTTTTGATGCGTCTTGTGGTCGAACTGTCTCCTCATACGATGTCGCCTCTGAATCAAGATTGGCCTTCGTGCAATATTAGATTAGCCGAAGCTAGCTTACTGTTGAGGAAATTGCACCATAAATGGAGAGTAAGTGAATCTGTGAACTTGTAGGTATCAAACTCTATAGTATATATATTTTTTATCTATGAACTCTATAAGTAACAGTTTGTAAAATCTTTGGCCATTTTTCAGTGCCAAGTTTACCGATCTCAATTCAACCAAACTACTCGTAACAAAATGAGGGAAAAAGTCACTGCCAGCCTTTTATTTAAAAATAAAAAATGTTGCTACATGGATAGGTACATGATTGCTCCTACTTCATTGCAGTTATGCAATACATTTTACATCTAAAAATATATTTTTTTTTTAGCGTTCCCAAGCCTTTCCTTGGCGATTACGTTCGTTTGAGACAAAATGCCCATTGGAGAAGGTTGTGTTCGGGGGGCAATGATCAATACGTCGTATTTGCGGATATTATAAATAAAATCACACGATCTACAGGAAAAGTAATTTTTTGTTTTATGGGAAAATGCGGTTAACAAAATCTTATCAATTAAAATCGCACTTTTTTCAGTTTATTCCTATGTTATTGGTGATATCTACCAGTTCCATGATGATATTAGATCAGAGAACGCTTGATGTGAAATACCGTATACCTGCTTCGGAAATACATCGCATATCTTTGTCTCCATTTGCCGATAATATCGCAGTTGTTCACATTCACGCTGTGAGTACTTCCAATTTTTTTGAAGAAATGGTTTTCATTTCTTGTTTGGAAAAATCTAAGTTTTACAACTTTTTAGAAAACTCAAATTTTAGATTTTCCAAAACCCAATTTTTGTGATTTTTTGAAAAATTGAATTTCTGAATTTTTCCTTAGAAAAGTTAAACAGTTTTTCAATTTTTTAAATTTCGGTAATAGTCATTTTTTGTGATTCTTTTCAGATTTTTTCGAAAAACTATTTTTCGAAATTTTGTATCAAGTTTTCGAACAAGTTGGTTTGTGTCTTCTTTTTTTTTCAAAAGTTTTACAAAATTCAAAGTCAACTTTTGGAAAAAGTCAATTTTTGAACTGAAAAAAATTAATTTTTATAAAATTTTGAAAAAAAGTCATTCTGTAAAAGTGAATTTTCAGTTTAAAATTTCATCTTTTAAAAAGTTTCTCTTAGCTTTTCAAAAACAGTACGAGAAAAATAACTAAAAGTATAGGTACAATATTTTAGCAGTTTTTTCAAAATCCATAGTTGCAAGATTTTTGTTTGATTTTGGACCTCGCAACAAGGGAAGTGAATTTCGCCTTTCCCCCTTCAAAATGGAGCCTCGTATTGGCGTTGGTTTACGTCGCACCCACAATGTTAAAATCACTCAAAAAACAGATTATAATCAGTCGGTCGCATTTTGACAGTTGATGTAAAATATTACAGAACACTTCGACATCCTACCGACTTAATTTTTATGTTTACTTTATAGAGTGAACGTGACTCTAGTGCAGGTGATTTGCACTGTTTTTCCTCGTCATCAAATCTTCAACCTAATTCCGGTTGTTTTTTTGTCACGAACAATTACTACGAAAAAGGCGACATAATATTTCAAAGTAATCACGTCATAGAAGTATCAACAAAATTATTCCTTGTCGTACAAAATGCCGTCGGGAGGCCACCGGATGTTAATATTTCTACAATGTAAGAATCTCTCCCATTTTCTACATCGTCATCCATACTTAGGTACCAATTATGAACTCCAAGTCAACACTTTAATACGTGAAAATTTCTGCCAAAATGTCTACAGGTTCAACGCTTATTTCCACCAACAAATCGTTTCTATCTCATTTTACAGCATCAAATCTGCCATAAAAGTTCCGTCCGAGCGTATTAAAATTATACGTAAAGGAAATAAAATGGAAGTGTGTATTTTTAAAGACTAAACTACTGCAATAATATACGATTTTGCAATGATAATGTGATATTGTACCGTGTTTTGTTATCTATTTTTAAAGCACCAAATTATTTTCCGTTCATGTGTCGTGTTCAGATATATTAAATGTTACATCTGTGTACTGTATAGTATTTTTATTCTCCTTTGTCTGAACCAACTCAACGCAACAGTAAAAGTTTTATTCACCAGCTTAAAAACATATTGGTAGGTATAAC